>APFE030472192.1:7511-91063 GCA_000404065.3 Pinus taeda | reverse complement strand
GGTGAATCAATATTTTCAAATCATAAAACTTTTTAATTTTATATCCTAATTTTTGTACGTGACTTTACTAAAGGCAACACGTGTATGTATGCTTCTATTATTCATACAACTAGCGTATATCTAGTAAAACATATTTTTTAGTTAATTCATCTTCAATTTATCTTAAGTTAGTGCATTAGTACTTCATTCAACATTATACAAATAGTAACCATGTGTAGTAAGAACAAAATAAACCATCACACATAATTAACACACATGAACACCATGATTTAAGGTGGAAACCCAATGTGGAAAAAAACCATTGTTGTTTTCATCTTTGTCTTCTTTTCAATATAAAGAAAAACGTCTTACAATCTTGTATTGTCACAAACTCATACCAGCAAGCAGGAACCCACACGCAGAAGGCTACAACCTTCAGTCATTCTCCAACACCTGCTAGAAGGGAGAAACAACCCCCTAATCTTGTTTAACGGTGGCACCCACCAGAAGGGAGCTCCACCCCCCTGGTCTGATTTATCATCTACCACTGGAAGGAATCTTCAACTCCCTCAGTAAAGGCTCCAACCTTCAACACCTTTTGGGACCATGTTTCATAAATTTTCATACTGGATCCACCTACTACAACACATCACAACTTGTATTCCTTGTTTCATGAAATTTTCAAACTGGACCCACTACCGACATTTGAGCTCATAACCAAACATCAAAATTGAAACTGATCTCTACAACAAATCACTGAATCATTGTTTGAACAACTAATCTCTGACCCAACTGATCAACCCAATCAATGAATCAATTGAATCAACCAAAACTCAACCAATCAACTAAAACCCAAATCAATCAATTTAAACAACCAGAACAATCATATCACTATAACCAGAATATCAATCAACATAATGTACATCACAGAAACCATATTCTATTACTGCAAACCCTGATCAACCATATGTCAAAATATATACTCTACTTTATAGTAGCAAACCTGCGTGTGTATGTGCTTTCCATGAACCATACCTGTGTACAAATATTAAACCACTGAATTTTGAAAACTGGACCACTATCACTCTGAAATAAATACTGAATCATACTCAGATCCACTGCGTCATTCTGAAATAATCATAGAACCTTCACTGAACTTCAATCACAAACAACAAGTATCATCAACATTCTTCAAGCAATCAATCCTTAATCAAAACATCATTGTTTAAGCCCAGATCATCAAGAAGACTTCATTGATCAACAACAGAAACACAACAAGATTGATTAAACTGATAAAAAATCCTTCTCATCAAAACCCTAGTTTCTGTACGAGCTTTCTTTAAAGCATATCCGTCTGTATACACACTTTTCAAGTAACAAACCCACAGATATGTGACTTACCAGTATTGTGCCCGCGTGTGTACTTACAAATTTGCAATTTCCTATTCAAACCTTCGTTGCACCACAAAACTTCAGACATACTCAGATCTTGACATACACAGAAAAAAATCATGCGTTAATACACTATCAACACAAATCAAATCAACTCATAATCAAGATTTTCATCTCATATCTGATGGATCTGATCCATCATCAAATTTCCGGGTGCATACTTAGTTTTAGATGAAGCAAAACATCAATAACCCATTACATGCATATTTGCTTAAGATATAAATATTCATAAAATATTCATCACTTGCACACCTTTACCACTTTGATCTTCATCTCCTTATATAGCTGAGTCCTTATCCAATACCACAGTTCAAAACCATACTCCAGCTGACGGTTTTCCTAGATGGGATCAAAACATCCGTTCTTGGGCTCAATACCATAGGGAAATACCCGGGTAAGGGCCCTTGGTATTTAGAATATCATGGTGCAAAAACTGTACGTGCCTTTGCTTCTTCATACCCACATGTGTACACATTTTTTCTTAATAGAACCCACGTATACTTCTTGAAATTTCAACTTTTTCATTCCTCTCTAAACTATTATGCCTTTGTCAAAACTCTCTGTCACATTTGTAGACACATCCTATTGACATTTATATCAAGTTGGTTTCCATCAAAGGACAACTAATCAAGTATGTTTCCATCAAGGACAACACATAATTCATAATGCCTATGCCTTTAATTAAATTCTTTGTCACATGTTGACACATCCTATTTACATCTTCATCAAGTAGGTTGCCATCAAAATGCAACTCATCAGGTAGGTTGCCATCAAGGACAACACATGATTCATAATGCCAACATAGGCATTATATAATAGAATTAAACAAGGTAAATAAGTAGTTACAAAAGTTGCTAGAGTAAGGTGTCATTGAACCAATGGCCTCACCATATGGGTCACCCATCATAATTGTGCCAAAGAAGGATATTTCTTCATGGATGTGTATTGATTACAAGGTGTTAAACAAAATTACGCTTAAGAATATGTACCCCTTTCCTAATATAGATGGTTTTTTATGCCAGTTACAACAACAAAAATAATTCACCAAGATGGAACTAATGTTGGTATCACTAGGTTCGAGTTAGATAAGAAGATACTTGGAAGAGAACCTTCAAAACTAAACATGGTTTGTATGACTGGTTAGTTATGACATTTTTCCTACAAAACACACTAGATATGTTTATGATATTAATTAATGATATATTGTGTCATTTTATATATTCATTTGTCATTGACTATTTATATGATATACTAGTATCACATGCTATTTAGGAGGAGCACATCTCACATTTGATGTAGGTGTTAGAGACATTAAAGAGGCACCGACTACTAGAAAATATCAAGAAATTTGTGTTTCCACAATAGTATTTGGTGTATTTAGGATTGGCAGAGGAGCGTTAAAGATAGATATTGCTAAGATAGAAGCCATCATGAAGTGGCAAGTTCGTACTAATGTGTATAAGGTTGAGAGTTTCATTGGGGTAGCACAATACCTTAGGAAATTCCTTGCCTCATTTTTAGTAGTAATAACACCACTTCACACCATAACAATGAATGTTAATATTTCCCAATGGAGAAAGGGTTAGTAGAGAGCCTTTGAGGAGTTATGAGGAAAAACAATTGAGCATTAATTCTTGCATTACCTAACTTGCAACACCCATTTCAAGTGGATATATATGTGAGTGGATATTTTATGGGAGTGGTGTTGATGAAGGAAGAAAGGTTTGTATATTGCAATTTTAAATTATTTCATGGAGTGTTTCTTAACTACCCTACCTATTTTAAGGATCTCTATGCTTTGGTCCAAGCTATGGGAAAGTGGAAACACCATCTAATGGGAAAGGAGAAAATAATCCACATAGATCACCAACCACTACAATGCTTGTAGGTCTAGAGTAAGTTACAACAAACCAAGAATTACAAGTGAATGGAAATTTTATAGAAGTTTCATTTAGTAATCAAGTACATTACAGGTAGCACAAACAAGTTGTCTAACATGCTTTCAAGGTTTCCTGCATCAAAGATCACAACTTTAGGGACTCTCATGAATATGAATCCTTTCACCCATGATGCATATAGAGAAGAATATACATAGGATGAGGATTTCAAAGAGATGTTTCAGCAATTGTAAATCCAGAGCCATGTGTCAGAGCCATGCGCATAGTGGTGATCAAACAATTCATTATCATATCCATATGGGTTACTCTATAATCTAGACAAGTTATGTGTTCCTAAAGGTGAGTGTTTGCAGCTAATTAGAGAGGCTCATATATACAAGGTTTCATGTAACTTTAGTGTAGGGAAGATAGTGGCAAAGTTATAGAGGTATGTGTATTGGCCTAACATTTGAGAAGGTGTAGATAGGTTCATAAGAGGATGTATCCTTTCTTGTATAAACAAGCCTAGTAATAAGAAACAAGGTACATACCATCCCTCAAATATACTCATTTGTCCTTGGGAAAACATTTTCATGGACTTTGTTAGAGGTTTACCAACAACAAGGAAGGGACATGATTACATATTCATGGTAGTTGACTGGTTCAATAAGATGTGCATTATCATGCCTTATAAAGAGGTCATCAATGCAAAAGAAACTACAAACTTGTTCTTGGGACAAGTTTGGGTGAAATTTTAAATCCAAAGGAGAATTTTTTGAAATAGGGACACAAGATTTCCAACTGCATTTTAGACTACATTGTGGGAGAAGATGGTCATGAGGTTGAAGAGGTATGCAACATTCCATCCATAGAAAGATGGGAAAATAGACATAGTAAAAAATACTTTGGTGCAACTTTTGAGGGTTTATAATCATAAGCATATGAAGACATGGCATGAAAATATGGCATACATACAACATTCTCCTAACAGAGAAACCCACACTTCTACTAGTAAGTCCCCATTTGAAAATTGTTTTGGATATCTTCCACCTTCACCTTTGGATATTGCATATGGACAACAAGGAGGAGTGAGGGAGGATCTTATAGGAAATGCATTAAAGGAAGAAAATTGTGTTGATAAGATCAAGAAGATCCATGTATAGGTACATGAGATGTTATAGAATTCATACGAAAAATACAAGGCTAGGCATGATCTAGAATAGAGAAGTTAATAAAAGTGGGAGAGAAAGTATTGAATAAGGAGAGGCTACAGTGCCTTCGAAAGAAAATCAAGGTCCTACGATATGGTCCCTTTGATATACTGGAAAATTTGAGAGATAAAATCTATAGACTTAGTATACTCTCATACATGTGCATTTACTTAGTGGCAAATGTAGAAAATATGAAACTCTATGAGCCTTCCATGTTGCATTAGGAAGAGGAATAAGTCCTACCTTCTATAGAGGATTTGGCACTAGATACATAGATATAGTTGACAAAGGATATAGTTTCGTAGAAGAGGTCCATAATAACAATATAAGGAAACATGACCTCTGGTAGATTGGTTTGAAAGAACAACTTCCAAGCAAGGCTAAATGGTACCCCAAGGAAAAGGTAGATTAAAAAATTCCTCACCTTATAAAATATTTTGGGGACCAAAAGCCTCCCAAAATGTGGAGATGTGATTTGGATTGGATCGTTATATTATTTTTCATCCATATTGATTCTTTTTGGAGTGGAAAAATAGGAGTAATAAACTCATATGACCATTTTTACTAGTGGGTCTCAGTTTGGCAAATGCAGATTTTAAACCTTTTGGAGGAAGTTTGAGGAATTTCTTGAAGTTTTTTCGAATTTAAGAACTCTTTGTTGTGTAAACCCCCTAGGTGTTGTTAGACACTCAAACAAATTTCCAACAACATAAGAAATATCTCAAACGGAGTCCCTATGCAAATGTTATGCCACCCAAAAGTTGAACTTCATATTTTGACCACCATGAATGGAGAGGATACCATGTTAACCCATTACTCATGGAAAAAGGGCTAGACACTTGACCATGATGAAGAAGAGTCTAGAAGAGTCAAGTTCTAACTCATATTGAGGATTGAATAGGTCAAATTTAACCCTAGTTAACTATCAAACTATGCTATAATTGGGCTACTAGGAGGAAAAGGGGTTAGATTCTATTCTAGTGCATTTTGTTCCATAGTTGAGTAGAGTAGATGAGAGTGGATAGGGAGAGGGTAGAACAAAGAGGGGTTTTGTTATATAGTAGCCCAAGGGCCACATGTCTCATTCCGTAATTGCAACATTTTTCATTCAAAGAAAGAGATAACAAATCAGTCTCACCTTCCAGTTGGGTTTTCTCCAAAAAGTGTTTCCTAAATCATATCTTCGTGTCTTATGGTTTGCAAATGTTCATTTTTATCTGTTCTCTATTTTCTACATTTTTATATTTTGCATGCTTAAGTAAAACATAGTAACTTAATAATCTAGAATATTAAGGGAAAATTAACCCTTATGGTATAGATTTTAGATTTTTTAGTAAATTTGTATCATATTTATTGTGACGAAATATCCAGTAAAATATTTATGAAAATTTATGGATCACTTAAATTATCTAGTTTATATTCAACAACAACAACAACAACATTCTATATCATAAAAATGAAATCGAATCACACTCATAAAATCTTGAGGCCAACAACAACAACAACATCAAATCACACTCATAAAATCTTGAAGCCTTAATTTACAACAACAACATCGAATCACACTCCTAAAATCTTGAAGCCTTAATTTATTGCTATCTTATTATCAAATCTATTTTATTTGTTTATTTCTATTTTCTCCGTAATAAGTGGTCTCCTAAAGGGAGAAAATGCAGTTACTCATTGGTAAATCTAAATATACAATATACGATGCATGATGTTTGTCTTGTGTACCCTTTTAGAAAGCAAAGCTTTGCATCATTAACGATAGAGAAAATACTAGTGGAAGAATGGAGTATCTTCATATTTAAAAGACACTTTGAATCCATAACCGTTAATTAACAATAATTATAATTCCCATACCTATACCAATTGTTTATATTCTTTTAATGTCTCATTGTTACATTACAAGTTTATTAATTGTGAAAGGTTTCAGTGCTTCTCATTCACCAAACATAGAGAATATCATAGATAGCAGAGAGATATCTCACAAAGGAATACAGTTAAAACATGTGGAGGATCATTAGGGGTGGCCTCAAATTAGAAAACAATTTACAAAAGCTATGGGTAATAATTAGGGTATTGGATTTGGTAAGTTTGACTTGTGATTATATATTAATAAAATAGATGCCAATCAAAAGGAGGCGTGATTTGTCAACTTTCTCGCGTGGAAAGTGGCCCCTGAGTCCCCATTGGCGAGGAGGGAACTGCGAGGGTGATACTTTTAGTCAAATTGCGTTACATAAAAATTTACAAAGAGCAAACAACGGGGATGAGGGATAGAAAGATTCTTATTGCCATCGGTACAGGGAGACAAACTAACACATGGTGCGGTATTAAATATTATTAAATTTAACCAAATCAAATGTTATATAAGTTGACTGTTTCATGTTTGGAAAATATACATTGATGATGATGGTGGTGGTGGTTAACGTCCACTGAGACCAACTTTGGTCTATCGGATCTAAAATTATTTAGTTTGATTTAAGATTTTATTCCTATGCTCAAAAAGCTTGGAGAGAAGCCTCCCAAGCTCACTATAATTTTGACATCGTAAAAGGGTAGGAAGGTCAGTATTGAGACAAAGATTATGAAACTGGGAACTAATGTGGTTGCACACGGTGCACTCTAAGAGGAAGTGGTTTTCATCCTCAATGTTCCTATTCTCACAGAGATGACAGATCCTTTCCATCCGTGGTATTTTAGGAATTGCCCAACAACATTATATATAATTGAGAAAATATATCAATGTAAATCTATGGCAAAATTGGTATTATTTTAGTATATTCTATATTTTTCAAAAATATATTACGTGCGATTAAGAGAAAATGCTAATATAAAATTTATTTTTTTATAATATTAAAAAATTAAAAGGTGTAATAATTATCATTTAATAAATGAATTAATAGATGATATAAATTAAATGATAAAAAATTATATTTTAATGAATTTGATTTTACTCCATCTTTAATAAATTTAGATATAAATGAATTTATGTTTTAATTGTTTTTAAAGATATGGTTACAATTTACATCATATATAACAATATTTATGTTATATTGGGTAGTAAATCACCTTACTGCATTCGATGCAATAAGATGGAGAGAAAAATGTGAAATTAAGTGTGCCTCTTGGGAAGAGTAAGTTGTAGTAGGCAAACCCATAACTTGATGCAATGTATGGCTTTTTCCTAAAGAATCTCTAATACAATTTTAAGTCTTTAATTTAGCATCAAAATGTATCTTCATTTATATAAATTGGTTGATCATTGATTTCCCATCATTAATAATCATCAAATATGTATTCAAAGCTATTAAATTAAGTATAAGGTAGACTATTATTAATGTAGTTCATGTGATATCTAAGTTTTAAGATTTTAAATGGAAAAACATGTTACTTCCAAGAACAACTTTGATTGGGGTTAAGTTTTATGACTCTCACATCAAGGTCCATGTCTATATGGATAATTTAAGGACTACAAATAGATTTTTCTTAGCATAAACATGGTCAAGTATTTAGACTATTTATGTTACTTTGTTAATGTGAAGTTAGTATTGGTGTAGATGAATTAAACTATGATATAAAGTGAAATACCAAATATGAAATTTGCTTTTAAAAATTATTCATTACTTGTTTGTGAATACTTTTTATTTTTAGGTTGACCATCAAGTATTTAAGTAGATTGCAAATAATTCAATGTTATTGACATGGATGAGAAATTGCATCATGTTGTTTCAAAGTTAATTCTTTGAGATATTTTTTACGCTAGTAAAAGTGCATTTAATACTTAATGACTTGTCTTGCTTGGATAACAATAAATAGAAAAATGAAAAATAAGAAAACCTTTTAGACATAAATCTCTTTCATAAGGTTCTCTTATATATTTAATTTATACACTCCATTTTATATAAAATGAGAAGGTACTAAGTGGAATGTCCATAACATTAAGGTTCATTAATAAAATAATGACATTCAAACTTAATCCATATAATGATATAAACTTGGAATAGATAATATTTTAAGGAGATTTATCTTATCAATAAAAAAGATATTCTAATGATGAAAGATCACTATGAAGCATGAAGTTCTACGTAGATATATTTTTATAAAAATAAATGCATGAGATTATTATTCAAGATTATAAACATTAGTAATTATTTTCTAGAATTATTTCAATTTTATGATAAAATCTAAAACAATTATTCAAAGCCATTCAAAATTAATTAAATATACCAACAAATAAATTTACAAAATCAATAAAATGCCAAGAACATGTATTTGTTATTCTATATGAGTGGAAATCCAAATAACAAGATTTGGTAGATGTGATAAATATAATGAAACTTTTGCTTTTTAAGTAGTTCTTATTTTTTAATTGGATTACATATTAAATTTCATAATAATATAATAATTAATATTTCTAAAAATTCATTAATTAATTTATCTGTTTAATTTTTATTTAATATAATATAATTCTAAAAATCATTAGAATATAATTAAATAATCATGTATACATTCATACATGGTGTAATAAGGCATAAGCTATGTTTAAAACTAGGTTGTATAATCTTGTTTTATTACCCAAAATATTTTAAATATCATTAGGTTTAATTTTAAAGCAACAAGATAATGACATCCATGATTAAATAATTATTATACATACACATTTAAATACATTTTTCTCTTCTATATTTTATCCAATAATATATATTTCACAATTTAATATTTTTTTCTTTATTATTTTAAAACTCTTAAAAAATAAACTCTTAACTATATTACTTTAAAAATTTATTATAAAAAAATATTTAACTCCAAGATAATTAGAAATTCCTTATAATTGTGGTATCAGAGATTCTATGTCATATTACTTACATGAAAGGCCACTTACAGATACAAGTATTTAGAATCCAAGGATTTACATCATTTAATGAAGCAAACATGATGCCAAAATAAGATATCTTTATTTAAAAAAAGTAAATACACGATCATCCATTACAATTATTTAAAAATAATAAAATTCATGCCAGAATTGTATATGCACATTTCTTTTTGTTATGACTTTAGAAAATGAAATGTTACATTACTCTAATTAGAATAGATTTCAATGCTGGTCATTCACCAACCAATCCAAACATAGAAAATATCCTTGATAGCCATGAGATATGCCATAATGGAATATATTATAAACACGTGGATATTTTTAAGGGGGTGGTCTCATATTGGAAAACCATTTGAAAAAGTTATGCCAAGACTGTAGTTATACTAGGAATGAGCTACCTTGGGCATGGACATCTTGTAGTTTTGTCTTAGGGTAGTTTAAGGAAAAATGATCTTGGTTATTGGACATGTAGCAAAGTTTGGCTCATAGTAATAGTAATTATAAAAAAAAATGGAATTCAATCAATGGAGTTATGATTTGTCAACCATATGGTGGAGTAGTTAGCTCAAGTCCCAATAAAATAGGAGGGGAACTACGAGGGTGGACATTACATGTAGTCAAATACCATAACATATAAAATAAAAGTGGGCAAGACAGGGGGATGAAGATGGAAATAAGATTCTCAATGCCATGGGGTGAGGAAGCATACACCACATAAAATAAGGAATACATGGTGTAGTATAGGCTTAAATATGGCTAACCCAAAACAAATCAAACACTTTAATACCACTTGTGTATATCCCTAGGAGAATATATCATGTATGAGAGAGGATATACCACATATGATTGAGCAAAGAAGAAGAGTCAATGATAGGATCTGGCCTTTGGAATAACCAAGTTCTAGTAGGTGGACATATGATTGAGCAAAGAAGAAGAGTCAATGATAGGATCTGGCCTTTGGAATAACCAAGTTCTAGTAGTTGGGCCCATGATTCATTGTAGTTCATTGATGATAGTATCTCTCATGTAATGTTGACAAGCATGACATGATTAAGGTGTTTATTTTCGATAGGTCTAAAAATTACATTAGCATTGAATCTCAATCGTATGATTAATTATTTGTAAATTTTGTATGGTTAGAATATTTTAATTTTTTTAAAGTATTTTATTTTGAGTGGTATGGTAATGCTTTGTTTTTGAAATGCATGTTGTAATTGGTTTATTTGTAGTATTTGTGAAATAATTGTATTTGGTTTAATAATAGTATGTAATTTTTTAAAGTTATCGATTTTCCAAAAAAAATTATGAGTTATTATAATTTAAGTATATTTAAATAAAATAGTTTGAATTTAAATATACTTAAGTAAAATAGTTTGAAATTGAATAGTGATTTTTATTACTAAGAATTTTTTACTATTCTTTATAACTAATCCTTAGATTATTATATTAATTTTTTTAATATTTTAGTAATACCAATAACTAATAACCATTAATTGATTAATATTAATTGATTAATAAACTAAGGTTATTTAATTAATAAATCTAGTTATGGTACCTAATCTTACAAATTTCTAGAAATCTAATAATAAATTTATTTTAACCATTAGTAACATTTCATTAATAACCTATTTTCTAGAAATAGATTAATTTTTTGATATTATGATAATACTAATAACTAATTTATTATAACCATTAATAGTAATTGATTAATAACCTAATGTTATTTAATTAATAAATCTAGTTATTGTCTTACTAATTTCGAGAAATCAAATAATAAAATTTTATTTTAACCATTAGGAACATTTTATTAATAACCCATTTTCTAGAAATAGATTATTATGGTAAAACTAATAACTAACTTAGTATAACCATTAATATTAATTGATTAATAACCTAAGGTTATTTAATTAATAAATTACGTAAGATCAAGTTATTATACCTAATTTTACTAATTTCTAGATTATCACCATTATAAAAATATTAAATTTGTTAATATAAGTTGGACTGGGTCCTAGGGTCTAAAATAGCCGTTATCTAGCCGTTAGAGTCTCTGCTCAGTCTGTTTAACTTGCTTGGCCAGATCTGTTTCTTCAACTTGTCCTGACGATGAACCACACTAGTTGGTTCGAAACGCGTCGACAAAGGTCTCTTTCATGTGATTTATGCCGAAGCTCTTCTTATAACTATGATGAATCACAGAAGCCTCAATTCTACAAATTTGTAATTGTTATTAGCACAACAAAACTAATCATACAAAAACATATCACTAGGGCTAGAACAAACGAAACCTCAGCACAAGAAGGAATAAGCATGCACATATTTATAAATTTGTAATTGTTATTAGCACAACAAAACTAATCATACAAAAACATATCGCTAGGACTAGAACAAACCCTAAAGTTTAACTTGAAACAAGTTGGCT
Organism: Pinus taeda; assembly: GCA_000404065.3. Classification (NCBI taxonomy): domain Eukaryota; kingdom Viridiplantae; phylum Streptophyta; class Pinopsida; order Pinales; family Pinaceae; genus Pinus; species Pinus taeda. The sequence continues at coordinate 79,243 of APFE030472192.1, read as the reverse complement.
ACTCTTTCACTCATGTTCTAACACCATGTTTATTTTTTGAAGTCTTATAAACTGATAATTACTTTTAATAATTTAATCCTTTTCACATTCATATTCATAATTAAACAATTACAGATAAGACATCAACAATAGAAGCATTTATGAAAGTAGGATCATAAAGAGACAACCAAACAAGAGACACAAATATTTTACCTTGGGATAACCCACTTGGGGATAAATCCCAACAACCTTTTTCTTAGAGAAATCATTTAGTTCAACAAGAGATATTTTCTAATCTTCCAATCAAGAATAAGGTAAATATAATCATAAATGAATCTAGATCAAACCTAGTCAAATAGATATAAACTAAGCCTACTATGATAGCTTGGGAAATTTGGTCTTCCTCAGATATTTAGGTATGCCTAGAACTTGATATTTCTTTCTTCTTAGGTTTTCCCAAAACTCGTTCTTTCCTTATTCTTAGATCTTCTTAGAACACAGTTTGTCCTTCTTCTTAGATCTACCTAGAACTTGGTTTGTCAAGAAGAGAATTTTATATTCCATGAAAGAGATTCATTCTACTTTAGAAAGTATTGGTATGTTTCCTTAGAGGAGTCCCATGAATAAACATAAGTGATCCATATTGTTTTTCAAGTGATGAACACTGATGGGTATATATAGTTGATCCGGATTGGATTATTATATTGTTTGTCATCCATCTCAATGGTTTCAGAGAGGAAAAATTGGAGGAATTAGCTCTCAATACCATTTTTACTAGTGGGACCCAGTTTGGAAAATTGGAGTTTGAAACATTCTGGGAGGGTTTTGAGGCATCAAATGACATTTTTTTGCGGTAAAAATTTATCAATTTGTTTTGTCAAGTTGTCTGAGTTTGAATTCATGCTTCACCTGTGGCTTCAGAAACCACAACCTAAGGGCACCTAAGCTATAAAAATCACCCTAGGATCACACTCGACCTAGGCCACACTAGCCCTTAACATGGCTGGATTTTTTCCCACAGAGTTTCGAACTAGTGAAATTCACATGATGGAGTGACTTAACAATACATGCCATTACTATCTATTCTATGCACCATGAGCTAAAAAATTTTGCACTTTAGCGCCACATCCTTTTTTCCTATTCTACGCATAGAGAAATTTCCAACGATGCAAGAATCACATCAATTGGAGTTTCTATGCAAAATTTATGTCACTTAGAAATTGACCTTCCTATTTTCAACACCATAATTCGAGAGGATGCCACACAACCTTCATTATTTATGAAAAATGGGTTAGCCATGTGATTATGATGTAGAATACTATAGAATATTCTATATTGTAACTTTGGTTAAGAGTTGAGGTAGACAATCCTAACCACTAGTAGGCTATCGATCTATGTTATAATTGAGCCACTAGGAGGAAAAGGGGTTCCATTATTTCGAGTGTATTTTTTCCATATCTTAGATTAAATATCCAAGAGGGATAGGAGATAGAGCACAAACAAAGGACATGTGCATTCTAGTAGCCCATGATCCATAAGTCATATTTCTTTGTACACACAACCATATTCCCATTCAGAGAAAGAAACAGAAGCAACCTCACCTTCCAACTGGGTTTTTCTCTTGAAATGTTTTCCTAGGTCATATATTGTGTCAAATGTGTGTGTGAGATTCTATAACATCCCATGAGCCTCATGCCATACTTCTTTGAACTCTCACCCATACTTCCATTCAAAGAAAGAGAGAGAAGCAACCTCACCTTTTAGCTGGGTTTTTCTCCCGAAAGGGTTTCCCAGATCATATCTTGTGTCAAATGTGTGTGTGATATTTTTCTTTTGTTGTTCCCTATTTTTTGCATAATTTTAATTTGCAGGCATGCATTTTTAACGATAATATACAAATCTATAAATTTAAAGGGAAATAAAATTCTAATTGTGTATATTTGTGTATTTTTAGGTATATTTTATCAGATTTGTTGTGGTGAATTGCCAATTAGAATATCCACAACAATTTATGGATCAGCAGTGATTGGATAAACCCGAAGTGGTGTGTTTGTAGGGTTAGGTCCACTTAATCTTTTGGAGGGCCGATTTGACATTTGTGGAGAGATAAAAATTTCAATTTCAACAATTTAAATTTCCTTTCTTGAAGCCAAATTAGTATCTACATCTGAATTTATCATTTCATGTATATTTGGAGGGCCAAATAAGAATCATGAATATAAAACAAACCTACAAGAATTCAACAACCATTTCATGCAGAAACCTCTGAGGGTGTTGCACATCACTCAAAAATTGGTCACTTGGGAATCATAAATGACAAATTTTGCTTGCCACGTGTCATGTTGTTAACATGTCGTGTTAGCGCTCTTGCCATGTCATCAATCCATGTCGGCCATAATTACATGTGGCACTCCACGTGGCCATACTAAGCCTATGTGGTGCTTTCCACCTCAACTCAAACTTGGGTCCCACTAGGTCCCAGTCCTTTGTTCAACTCAATACTTTATTGTTATATGAAAGTTTGGGATTCAACAAAATTCCTCTCATGCCGGTCCTCCATGTCATGGTGCCCAGTGACATCGCACTATGATGTGGTAGAGGCTAATACCAAAACTAGGAATAACATGATGACAAATTCTCTATCATGTGATAGAAAGGAGCTCTGCCATGTGCCTTTAGTTAATATTTCCTCTTCTTCAACCATTTATTGCCCAGAGATATGCACGACATGGTATTAATCACTAATCCTTGGATTAATAATTGGTTAGCTTGCGAAGCCTTATAATTAAAGTAATAAGTAGTTTCATCCATTATTTTGTGAATATTTCTATTATTCCTTTGTGAATTTGGGTACAGCTCCCACATTTTGAATATAAGCCTTTCACTCCATTATTGTAGGCTTGGGAATTTGTCGACCTGGTTGAACCTTTCTATGATCAAGTGTCACTAGGGAATCAAGCCCTTGCTGGAGTGTTGGATTAGTGGGTCCTGACCTAGGTTCAGAGTTAAGTTTTCCAAACAAATCCCTACACTACTGGCCCTTTTGGCATCAACCCGTGGAGTGCAGATTGAAGTCTCACCCAAAGCAATATGGGGGAATGCTGGAACCAAGTTTCCGCACCCAGAGATTAGTGTAATGTCTTTTTGTGCCCTAAACCTGGTTTCATGCAGATCGATAAGCCTCTAAGGCTTATCGATATAACTTCCTTTAACCAACCTATAGACCTTCCCGAAGGTCTACGACTGTCTTTCACAGGCCCTAAATAGGTGAATCAACAACTTACATGCCTCTATAATTGCTCCTAGTTTTGTATTTACCCAGACCAGCTTAAGTTTTTGATAACATTAACATGCAACAAGATATTCATCGCGTAAACAATTATTATTACTTGCGTTCATATGACAATGTAAATCATGTAAATGGCACATCAATACATTGTTAATTCATAAACCCATCATTCATCATAACATAATAGCACATTCATTCATAATAGAAATAAATAGACAAAACACAGGAATTACTGGAATAATCTCTTTATTAATGCTTTTGTTCTTCTTATAGACTCAAGACTTCCCTGCGCACTCAGTTGTAGGAGTCCGTGCACTCAGCGGCAGACTCTACTCTAGGCCTTTGCGCACACAGCTGTAGAGCCTCTCTTCTACTCTAAGACTTCTTCAATCTTACTCTTAATAACCCATTACATTCATCTTCATCCTTTGTTATCATGCCTTAAAAAGAAGGGTAAAACCCTTTATGACACTTTACTATCTACGCGCTCCACGACCATAGCTTGTGGAGAATTTACATTCTTTACAACAAAACTTGGGCTTTTTGCCCCAAAAATTGGGTTTTTTCCCCAAAATTGACTCGAGCAGACCCTTCCCAATAGGCCCCCAACACAAATATTGTGACTCGCCCCAAAGTCACTTTGCTAGCATGGATATCTTACTGTGGAGAACTCCCAGCTCTACTTGTGCCATTGTTACCTCAACCATGCTCTGCGTGACTCCTTGTTTGATCTGCTCCACCAGCTGCTCTGTTGCTAGTCTTGCACTGTCGTCCTTGATCTTCTTTTGTGTTCTTTGCAGGCTTGCCAACTTTTCCTCAATGGTGGGAGAGATAACATAGGCCTCATCCAGCCAAGGCCCCAATCTAGTCTTGAGGACCACCTCTTTCCTTTATGCTGCCTCCAACTGTTCAAGCAACTGTTTTGCCTCATGCAACTTAGCCAATCGCTATGATATAGTGACGGTGCATGCCATCGCTCTTGCTTCATCGTATTGTTGTTGCAATTCACGGGCTTCTTTGTTTAACCTCTGTAGGTTAGGATCTTCCTGCAGTGCTATGACGACCTCCATGGACTGCTCGAAGAGCGTGGTGCAATCCCTTACCAAGGCATCTACTGGTGCGACTCCATCCTTTACAACTGCTTCACGCTGTTCTCTGAACTCTGGTGGAGTTGAAGGCTGTGACTTCAAATCAAGCTTTGTTATCTCCAGGTTTAGTTCAAACTAAACCTTGGCCACTTCTATCTTCGCATCACACACACCTGTAGCCAGCTTCCTAATCTTTGCATCCACCGATGCTTCCTCCGGGATATGTAGTTCAGGGACTGTCCTGCATGCCTCAACCACCATGACTGTAGTTTGCTCATTTTGTGCCTAAACCTTCTTCCATGCTTCCAGCGCTGCTATCTTCTAAACGAACATCTGTTCGTTTTTTACCTTATACTCACTTATCATGCTCAACACACGCTACTCTTGGGCCTTAATCTCTGCGATCACACTTGCTTGTAGTGTGTGAAGGAAATCACTGGGGAGCACGGCCAAGTTGAGGCCCACATTCTTCAACGTGCAGACAATAGCCTTGTTAGTGACTTCCTCTACATTCAAAGCTCCATCAGGCAGCGCGACTTCCCAGAGATCCATTGACTGAACCATCTCAGTTGCTTCGGTGGTCCCTAGTGCCAAACTGGTAGACGTGGCACTGCTTTGTCTTGCGCCTGCCTGAAGTCCAGTTGTTTGGATCTGTAGCTCATGTAGACCCGTCTGTATGGTGATCATTGCTTGCTTCTACTACTACTCAAACTATTGCAGTAGTTCTGCTATTCTATCCCTCACCTTATCTCCAATATTATCCAAGTCGCCCTCTGTCAAGGTAATTGGATCTAGCGACAACTTGGAGGCCTTTGTCTTCTTGCATGGTGCTTCCTTTTCTTGCTCCCTATACCGCTTCACTTAGAAGGGAGTGCTTTCCTGCTGGTCTCCACTGCCCTTCTCTGACCGCTCTTCCTCCTCCATTTGAGGTGAAGGAGATTTCTAACTTATGTCAGAGCTACGCTCTTCCTGTTCCTTCACAACGCAGTCTTCTTTTACTCGAGCCTTCTCCTCGGTCTCCTTCTTCCTCTTTTCAGCCAACTGTTGAACCTTCAATCTAGCTACTTCCTTTTCCTACTTCTCAGCAGACTTGCTAATCCTAACAGCCTCATTGAATGCAACATGCCAGTCTACTGGCCAACACTTGATGACTTCTACAATCGGATCATCCATGGCCAGGTAGGGTAAGTCAAACCATTTCTAGTCGGGGTCCTTGCGTGCCCGGATGTAAATATGGTGGAAGTTCGTTTTGAACTCCGCACACCCCGATAACTGCTCGAACTGAGTTGGTGACAACCGTGGCTTTTGGATGATGGTTGTGCAGATGCTCGCCTCCATCAGTACACAAAAGAATTTTCTTTATCTAACCCGCGTAGGGTCCTTTGTGTCCCATAAAGATGAAAAATTTGCTGCTTCTCGTAAATCTGTCTTGATCGGAGGAAACTGGCTGTCCTCTGGAAACTCCCACATGACCAGCACAATTGAGAATAATATCCATGAATAATGGAAAGTCTTACTTTGGTCCTGTGCCTCTCTGCAGTTCACAAGGAAATCACTACACAAGTAGCACGCCCAGTTGAACTGTACGCCCTCTGCGCACTGAGCTGCCAAAGAGACCACTGGTTCTAACACCTCGTCTGCGCGGCACTTCCTCATGACTTTGCCAGACAAAATTTGAGTGGCAACCTTCACCATAGGGTTAGTAATGCTAGTAATGGAATACCTGCGTGGCTTCTTAACAAGTTTGAACTTGTCCTTCATCTTCTCAGTGAGGTCATGCTCGCTCGTCTTTCTGCCAAATGCCTTGGCCAGATTCAGTCCTGAATGAGGTAGTAATGTGATCCAATGGATCAACATATCAGTTATGGGGATCGGCTCACTTAGCCACAAGCGCCCATCGTGCACCAAGCACAACAATTGCTCGATGACAATTAGGTTTATTGGAGTGTGGTGGTTGTTAGGCACCCATAGGAGGTTCAGTAATCTCAATTTGTTAACTACGTGAATCCACTCCACCGGCTCTAGTGTGGTGACACCAGACTCCTTGTAGAAAACCATCCTCATGAAGGTGTCTGTTGCTAGGTGGGGGAACCTCTCAAGGTCCACCAAATCCCAATATTCAAGCTTCAGATGTGGGATCCGCACTAAGCGCAGACCTTCAAAGGTTAGGTTCTTTGGTAACAGGGGTGTGTTAAGGAGGAACTGTCCCTCATCTGGGTCCTTCAGTACTTTTACTTTGCCCTGGCTCAGAGGGATATACTCCGATAGCTTTGAAATAGGGTCTACCCCCTCAATATCTATGTATTTCATGCCCTCTTCAGCCTCTAGATCGACCACCTTCCCTTTCTCTTTTGCACTCAACTTTTCTTTCCATTGAGCCTGTGTAGTTGCATGTTTCCTTGGTGACTCATGCACCGACATCGACTTCTTTTTCTTATCCTTTCTCGACTTGGGGACCTCTCTCATCAGCGTAGGATTTAGCCTAGGTGACCTCGGCACCGTAGGCACTGTCGCTGGAACCTACATACTCACAACCTCAGGGGCAGCTCCCTTGGAGGCAATAGTCTCTCCAACGCTTGCAGTTTCTGCGGGACCTAGTCCTAACATGATGTCGCGGATAAGCTTTCTGTCTGACTTGGAATACTGAGCGAACACAGGGCTTGCGAGAAAATCATCAAAGAACTCAAGGTTCATGTGCAATAGACAACACAACTCAAAAATTCTTAGAATGCAAAGTGTTTCTCACTAGATGGCCACCTGTAATTTATAGTTGAATTCAAATTCAAATTCGACCATTCCCCCAAATCTATCCATAAATGTGAGATTGGCGGTAGATTTCCAAAGATTTCACACTTGATTTCAGCCTTAAATGTCAATCGCCCACTCTTCGTAACCGTCTTCTGCAGTCAAATCATGAACAGTGATGATAACGGTCACTTTCTGGCTATGTTGCACGTTCTCCACCCCTATAGCACAGCGTCCTTCGTGCTTCTTCTAGTACTGTGACATCCTCCTGTTTCACGCAAACCCCTTGTCACATAGTTCTACAACCCAGGTAGTGTAGTCTATAGTCCCGCACCTCCTTGCAGCTGCCTGGAGTGCTAAGACTGTGCTACCATCATGTAGTCATCGGGCCGGATCCCCGGTGTATGGCTTCAATCAGCTTCGATTTACCTTTCCTGAAAATGGTTCTCCATTCAATTGCACAAGCTGAACTACTCCACCATCGATAATCTCTTTGATTACATATGGCCCTAGCTAGTGCATCTGAAATTTTCTTGGAAATTTATCGAACTTGCTATCATATAATAAAACTAAATCATTTAACTTGAAGGTGCACAGTTTGATGTGCCGATCGTGCCATGCCTTTTTGCGTTCCTTCTAAACTTGCTGATGGAATCCAGCCAAAAACCCATCTTCCTCGAGCTCTGTCAGTTGCGCGAGCCATTCTTCTAAGGATTTGCAGTCCGCCATCCCTGTCAATGCCACTATGCATAGATGAGGCACGATACACTCCATAGGCATCACAGACTCTATGCCATAGACCAGCTTAAAAGGTGTCTGATCAATAAGTTTCTTACAAGTAGTTCTATAAACCCATAACATAGTTGGTACGCGCACATCCCAATCATTCCTCTGCGCATTGAAAACCTTTGTCAGCGCGTTCTCAATATCTTATTAAATGCTTCAATCATCCCCTTGGCCTGAGGATGATATGGCATACTCTTCTGATGATAAACTTGGAATTCTTCTGTCAGCACGTTGATCGTTTCATTAAGGAAGTGCATACCATGATCACTCATCAAAATCTTCAGGAAACCAAACCTAGTCAACACATATTCAAACAGAAATTTTGATGTCGTTTCCCCTATACAATCCTTTACAGGTTGTGGCTCTGCATTTCTGGTCAAATACTTGATCATGGTGATGATATACCACACACCCGTCTTCTTTCTTGGAGGTTGAATCGGTCCAACAAAATCAATTTCACATTCCTCAAATGGCTGTAATGATACCTACGGATTCAAATATAGCTCATCCCTCCGCGATGGTCTGCCGGTTCCTGACATGCATCGTACGCCCTACAATATGGTTTGGAATCCTTATGTAATGTGGGCCACCACAACCCAGTGTGTAAAATATTTTGCGTGATTTATTTTCCTACATAATGGTCTCTCGCAACTCCTCCATGAGCTTCAACTAGGATACTACTTTGTTCAAAATCAGGCACATAGCGTCTCAGTATCTTGTCTGATCCCATCTTATACTAGTGACCCACAATAATAAAAAAATATTTCGCGCGCACCACCAATTCCTGCTTCTGTTGACTAGTGTATCCTTCTGGAGTCATTTCCGTAGTCAGGAAGTGGATAATGTCTGCAAAGTGATTATCTACTACACGCACTACAAAGAGTTGCGCATCAGGCAACCCTTCCTCTAAATTGGTAGGCTCCTCTCTTGTTTCGATGCGCAACAGATGGTATGGCCCTACATTCAATTGCCCTGGCTTCACAATTACTTCGAAATCATACTCCTAAAAGAACAATAGTCATCTGCATATTCCCCTCCCGAACAACACAGGCTTATTGACTAGGCGTTGCAATGCAGAATGGTCTGTATACATCTTAAAGTGTTCGCCTAACAAGTAATGCCTAAACTTCTGGAGCGCATACACCATAGCCAACCATTCATGCTCTGTCGTCGAATAATTATTTTCAGCCTTAGACAACTTCCTACTTGCAAATGCTAATGGGTGATCCAATTCTCCTTCACCATCCTGTTTTAGCATTGCTCCCAGTGCAATGCATGACGCATCCACATGCACATGAAATTCCTTCGTCCAATCCAGGAAGACTAGGATCAGCGCAGTGACCATTTTTTCCTTCAATACATCCAGACTCCACTGACATTCTTCATTCCAATAGAATGTAGCATCCTTCTTCAATAGTTTTTCCATCGGCGCGTTAATCTGGGCATAACTCTTAATGAAATTCCGATAGTATCTAGTATGACCAGCATTGCATGCAACTATTTAACACTCCTTAGCACCTCCAAATTAATTATGACCACGATCTTAGCAGGGTCCACCATTAACCCTTGCATGCACACTACATGACCCAGCAAGATTCTGAAAGGGATGCAAAATAAACACTTCTTCAAGTTGAGCGCGATATGATACCTTCGGCATGCATCCAACATCAAGCGCAAACTAGCTACATGGTGTTTGACCAGTCCAAACACTGTCCAATCATCAAAATATACCTCCGGAAACTTGTGAATGAATTCCTTGAATGTTGCAATGAATACGCGCGAGAAGATTGCCAATGCACTCTTAAGTCCAAAAGGCATTACCATATACTGAAATCATCTCCACTTAGTCGTGAAGGTAGTATTACTCCTGTCTTCTAACGTGATCTTTATCTGATGGTATCTAGAGAAGCCATCAGTGAACGAATATGCTTCCTGTCTGCCAACATTATCCAATACCTCATCCGTGAATGAAGTTGGAAAAGGATTGTGAACACAAGCATCATTCAGCTTCCTGAGATCTACACAAATCCTTATCTCATCCTTTTGCTTCTTTTCCTAAACTACTATAGGACGTACCCAATCGAAATCCTCCACTAGTTCAATAATACTCGCTACCAACATTTTTTCCAACTCTAAGTGGACCTTTTCCTTGTACTTAGGATTAAGGCGATATGGCCTTTGCTTAACAGGCTTCACGTCTGGTTTCAACATTATTTTCATCACTCCTAAGTCACCTATGATGCCTTTTAACTCTGAAATCTTTGTGGGGAACAAGTCCTAATATTCACAGAGCAACTCAGCGACCTTATCCACTGTACCATCATCCCAGTAGTCCCCTATCTTCACAAACTTCGACTCTGCCTCTATTCTAATGTTTACTTTTCTAGTTTTCAATAGTGCAGTGATATCTGGATTCTCTATCTGTGGTCCCTCAACTTCGCGGTGACCTTCTTATTTTGGGATATTAATGTTCCTTTGATCCTCATCTTCGTCTTCAGCAGTCACATTGTAGCACTCCAGTGCATGGCGCAGCTGGGTGGTCCAATCTGGTTGAATCAAATCCAAGGGATCCTATGGTATTCTGAAGATCGCTCCCTTGACCTCCAGCAATGCTTCGTCGATGCATTTGAATCCATCCTCAAAGCTGAATGTCATCAAAAGTCCCTTTCTCAAAATATCACGTTCATCCGTGCCATGGCTAAGCTCTGTTTCCAGGTATCAATTCATTGGTATTACATCCAAAGTATGACAGAACAAATGCACCCACTCTAGTTACGGCTCTACTCCATAAGCATCAATCCATTTTGCTAAGTGATTGCGTGGATCACTCCTCCCATCATATTTCTCTATCAATTGCACTTTTTGGTGAACAAACCACACCCTCACCATTCTTCTGTATCCGTGCCATCCATCAAAATTATATTTATGCGTACCCCACTATCTTGCGGGCGTAGCACGCAACACCAAATCCAAGGCTTGGAAGCGATGCTTCTCAAGCACTTCCCTTTCAAATGCATTCAAAAATTTATCTATGTCAGTTAGACCATCATAATAAGGTAAACTCATTACCTCTAATGATACACAATGCAGTGATTTAGTCATCATGTTATAGCGCAGCGTAGATACTTCATGCAACCTATTCTACCAGTGTTCCAACTCCTCATCTGAATCTAATGTACAGGAACTTTCACGGTCCCATGCAATGCATCCATCTGTTGTCGGATTCACCCAATCTTGGTCTCATGTTGTTATTTTGTAGATCTGGTCCAAAGCATCATCACTTTCATAATCATGGACTAGCTCAATATAAGACGATAAATGACATTGTTTGCTTCTTCAAATTGATTACCCCATTCATGTCAATATCCCAATCAATCCCAAGGAGCATGGGGTAAGGATTGATGTCATCAACAATCCCTATTACTTTGAAATCAGCCAATGTGCTCATGCCTTCAATATCTACTGTCACTCCCTGTAATCTTCCCACGGGGATAATCTTTTGTTGATTCACCATCGTCAATTGAATTGGAGACCACTGCAGCTCCACTCTCCCCATTCTTTCCCATGTATTTTTAGGCAAAACATTCGCAACCGACCCCAAATCTAGAATAACTTGATCCATTTCATACTCCCCTATTTGCGTAGTGAGCCTCATCTCACACCCTGTTCTTGCCTTATGCTTACCAATTTTTCTGACTACGCGAGGTCCTTCAGGAGCATTTTCTTTTCCAACATACTTATTTATCAACTCTTGTAATCCTTTCACAACCTTGCTATCATGTAGCAACTTCATATAGGTTTTCAAAAAGGTAGTAAGCCTGGAGGGGTACAATTGTCTGTCATATGTCTTCCAGCTACCTGACAGATAACACACCACAGCGCGGGCCCTGTACTTGGTACGACTTGAGCTTCCGGCCTTAGAGGCATCGACCTTCCTCCTGTAACATAATTTGTGAAGGCAGGGCATTGATATTTATCATGCCCCTGACTTTTACATTTCAAACACCAAACTTCTCCACACACCTCTGGCCGAGCCTCTCTATCCTTCTTTAGAATTTGGAATTCTAGGAAAAGATTCTGCAACTCCATGTGAATCTATTGAACTCCCAAAGTAGCATCTTGAATCAGTTTCTCATGCAGTCTCATCACAATCTCCATGGCTTTTGCCTGGGTCCCAATCTTTTTTTGTGATAAAGAAACCCTTAGGTGAGGCAAAAGCGAAGCTACAAACCATTTGCGATGTTGTCCATCTGTAAGATTCATGTTAGCTTCACAGACCTTTCATTTTAATCTCTGATCTAGCTCCCAGGGTGTCTCACCAGGCTTCATCATGATTTCCTTGAATCCAATGATTGATTGCGCTTCAAACTTGGGTCTAATGAATTCCTTATTTAGCACAGTCTGAATGTCTTCCAATGTAACTGTCGAGTTATCAGTGCAGTACTTAATGTGCGAAGTTAGCATGCGAGCCTGTAAAGCAGTAACGAATATTTCTTTCTTCATCTAATCATCTGTAATGTTCTGGGCTATCCATACGACCTTCACAACGAACCAAAACTGGTCCGGGTCCTTGTTTCCCAAGCACTTGAAAATGGGCAACTTCACTGCATTCAACATATTGAGCGGTGGTGGAGGTGGTGGCGGTGGTGTGGGTGAAGGTGTATGTTGTCGAGGTGAAGATGGAGGTGATGTGGGCGGATGAGGTATTCACGGGAACCCTTTCCTTATTAACTGGGCAGCGCTCTATGGTGAAGCCTGTGCTACTCCTTCATCGTCACTCAGAGGAGGCTCAATCAACGGGCTATATTCAGGGCCTGTTCTCCCCCTATCCCTGAATAACTTTCCACTTTGTGTAGCTCCAAACATCAAGGTAATTGAACAACCCATTTTTCACACAAGAGCATTTTAACCCAAGTATTCAAAGATCTTAAGTACTTACCTCGTGGTCTTTTGAAGAAGTGTCACTCTTCTTCGTTGTAGTTGACTGAGGTATCAACCATGAACTCTGTCACAAATCCCCCGATGACACGATCAAGCCAGTGATCGACAACATGCGTGGTCTTACCTTCAGAGGCTTCCAATCTTCACACTCACTCCGGGGTCCACACTATTGGACCATCAAGCCTCCACCTTCCTTGGTTGTCTGCCAATTTAGAAATCCACTCGTATAGCTCGATCGAGAAGGAACAAAAGAGAATTTCATGTATCTCTATGTACAGATATCTATCCAACCACTATTCTTTTGTCAATTGTAGATTTCTATTTTCTTGCGCCACAAATTCGTGGATCTTTCTATCCAACCACTCCTCAATTTCTTTCTTTGTTGGATTCCAGTGATGCAACATCACACATCTCTTTATGTAGATCCCAGTCTTGGCAACGAAACCATTTCTTGGCTTAGTGGGTCTTGACTCAAGTTCAGAGTTAAGTTTTCCAAACAAATCCCTACACTACTTGCCCTTTCGGCATCAACTCGTGGAGCGCGGACTGAAGTATCACCCGAAGCAGTATGGGGGGATTCTGTAACCAAGTTTTCGCACCCAAATATTTTTGTAATGTTGGTTTGTGCCCTAAACCTACCTTCATGTAGATCGATAAGCCTCTAAGGCTTATCGATATAACTTCCTTTAACCAACCTCTAGACCTTCGCGAAGGTCTATGACTGTCTTTCGTGGACCCTAAACAGGTGAATTAACCACTTACATGCCTCTGTAATTACCCTTAGTTTTCTATTTACCTAGATTGGCTTAAGTCTTTGATAACATTAACATGAAACAAGATATTCTTTATGTAAATAGTTATTATTACTTGTGTTCATATGATAATGTAAATCATGTAAAATCATGCATCAATACAGTATTAATTCATAAACTCGTCATTCATCATAACATAATAGCACATTCATTCATAGCAGAAATAAATAGACAAAACATGAGAATTGCTGGAATAATCTCTTTATTAGTGCTTTTGTTCTTCTTACAGACTCAAGACTTCCCTACGCACTCAGCTACAGGGGTCTGCACACTCAACTGTAGACTCTACTCTAGGCTTCTGCGCACACAACTGCAGATCCTCTCTTCTACTCTAAGACTTCTTCGCTCTTACTCTTAATAACCCATTACATTGATCTTCATCCTTCATTATCATGACTTAGACTCTCTAAGACTCTCATTTTTATACAATCCCATGGTTTGCCACAATGGGTAGATCTACTAAATCCGACACAACTTAAATAAAAGAAGGGTAAAACCCTTTATGACACTTTACTATCTACGCACTCTGTGATCATAGCTTGTGAAGACTTTACATTCTTTACAACAAAACATGGGCTTTTGCCCAAAAATTGACCCTAGGGGACCCTGTCCCAACATGGAGTAATACCCCCACATTCCAAAACAATTCATTTAAGGAAATATACACCTCTTTTTTTATGAGGTGGAAGCATTGATTCCAACATTCAACCAAAGTGAATCCACATAATATATCTAACAACGACAATCATCCAAAATGACAATCACAAAACATGTAAACAATCAATCATGACTATACAAATATTTTTGCAATATAGGAATTATATAAGCAACAAAAAGGCCTCCAAGCCCCTCAAGCCTTGAAATCACACATGCTACCTTCTCATTGCAACATATAGGAATACACATTCCTTCTTAAGTGTCGATAAATTTGTATTATATAACAACATTAATCAACATTCTTCGTGCAAATATATGCATAGAAAAAAAATTAAGTCACTTATATTAATAGTTGGATGACTAGAAATTAAGAGAGGGAATTCAACTCTCCTCCTAATCATAGGTCAATTGCACTATTATTCCTTCTTGTAGCTAACCATCCCCAAGTTAGATTTAAATCCTAAAGAGTGAATTGCTTAAGGGAAAATCAAGGTTGGTTAAGTGAACAATCACATGGGAATCTAGAGCACATAGCTCCTCCACCTCACTATCAAAAGTCCAAAGTACACAGTGTCTCCACCCAAACAAAACTCCTAGAAATCCAAAGCACATAGTTCTCCACCCAATCAACACCATAAGGGTCCATAGTTCCAAAGCATCTACACCCGCTTCACACTTGAGGAATCCAAATCCATAGTTCCTCCACTTATCTCCTATAGGAATCTAGAGAACACTATGACTCCACTTGAGAGGCTCCTTAGGAATCCAAAGATCTTGGTCTCCACTTGTTGAACAACACATAGGAATATAGAGCACTATTCAAGGCTTAAGATGATAAGAGTCACTCAACAATATAGAGGGCTAAGTCTCCACCTGATTAAGAAGATAGGGATCCAAAGCACTCTTCAGCTTCTCCACCTACTATTCTTCTTCCTTTTATTGTTGTTTCCTTTAGCTATCCATGCTTACTCAACACATGTTTTCATTGTTCCTTTTCTCCTCCTAAGGTATTCTACACTCTTGAATGTATTCTTGTAGCTCTCCTCTGGTTTTGTTGGGTGTGCGCTCCTATTTTCATGAAATTTCCTTTGTAATCCTTCATATGTTCTCCCAATACCCAGCATATTGTCATATAGCATTTTGACCCGATCCATCACCTCACATAATAGTGAGATGGCTCTTCCTTTTTCTCAGACACCCATACAAAAATTTTAAATGCATGTGAATTCATTCTTTTAATTCAATAGAGAGACTCGTACCAAATTAAATGCATAATTAAAAGCTTGGTTATTTCCCTAAGCAATTCCCCACAACTTCTCCTCCACATACTTTGAATCTGTGTCCACTCTTAGTGCAATCATAATTTTACAATTTACATCAATTTACAAGAGGATTTTAGATAATAATATTTACATGAAGGGTGACAAAAAAGGTTCTCATAGACCCCAACCCCTTAGAGGAACATTGTCCTCGGTTTTCTACATCCAAACACACAGTTGGCTTTACATATGTCGATCTGTTCATAATTACAATTATCTTTACATTTTTTTTACATAGAAAATAGAAATGGGTATGGTACCCTCATTTGATTATCCATCTCCTAGATGGCTTCATCAAGTCCAAAGTATTTCCACTACACCTTGAACAACTCTATTACTCAGCTCCGGAGTGTGATCTGCCTCCAATCTAGAATGCACAATTGTTCTAGTTGGAACTCTCCCTCGAGTTCCACCTATATTAGAGACCAATGAAAAATGTGGTTGACATAATGTACATACTTATTAAGAAAATAAACATGAAAAAAGTTATGTGAATTCTTTATGGATGGAATTCAAATCTATAGGCCACTAGTCACACTCTTTCTAAGCTCTAAAATGACCCACAAAATCTAGGTTCAAACTTGGCACAAAGACCCCACTTTCAGTGAGCTCTTCCTCGGTCTGATGGGAAGATACACATGCTCCCCAGTTAGAATTCCTTTTGTATCCTCTATTGGTCAACATAATTGTTTTTCCTATCTTGGGCTACATCTATTTTTTTCTTGATCTTGACCACTTCCTTCTCCATTTCCTTTAGCATATAAGTTCCAAGAACTACTTTATTTATTAGGTCACCCTAGCTGATATGAGTGATTCATTTCCATCCACATAGTACCTCAAAAAGGCTAATCCCCAGTGACTCCTTATATCAATTATTGTATGAAAAATCTACTAATGGTAGGAAATATTCCCACTTCTATGCTTGATGCATGGAATACATTATCAACATGTCCGCCAAAACTATGTTCACTCTTTCCATCTAGCCATCTATATGGGTATGATAAGAAATACTAAAATCCAACTAGGTTTCAAAACCATCAAATAATTAATTCCCAAAATTAGAAGTAAATTTAGCACATCGATATGATATAATCTTCTTAGGTACACCATGCAACCTAAATATCTCCTTCGTGAATATATTGACTATGTCGAAATATTTGTGAGTGGACTTGATAACTATGAAGTGAGCCACCTTACTCAGCTTGTCCACCACCACCATAATGGAATCATGTTGTTTAGTTATCTTTGGAAATCCTGTAATGAAGTCCATAATTATGACTTCCCACTTCCACTCTCGGATTGGATTTGGTTACAATAATCTGTCCTAATGCCTACATTCTACCTTTACTTATTGGAATTCCAAACACTTGGATATATGTTCAGTGACATACTTCTTCAATAATGCCCACTAATACATTTTCTTTATAGCTTTCATCATCCTTTGGTAACTGATCCTAATTGGATCCATGAATAATAATCAAAGTACCATGACTGTATTAGAGCAGGAAAAACCTCGAATTCAAGAGCATAGAGCGATCAAAAAAACCTCTGAACAGTGGCAGTTGGTAGCCAGTGTGGAACGACAAGGACCTTGATCAAAACGCGCTGACCGAGGCCCATGGAGACTGCACCTGGGAAGCCCGGATCGGGAAAAGGAGGCAGTTTCTGATGCACACTGGGAAAAACCCCTCGAAATGGAAAGGCCCTGAGTGCTCGGTCGCATGAAAGCCAAGAAAACCGTGGGAAAAAACGCAAAATACTAAAGGTGGGACTCGTGCTCCAAAACCGATGGTATATCGGGGGCACCCTTGGGTGGTAAGCGTATTTGGCTGAAACCTAGTGATTCCATTCAGCGCCCAATGCATGGCAAGTGGAGGAGAGAGAAAACTGCTGCTCATCACATGCTAACGGTCGAGCAAGTCAACCACGTGAAATGTGCGAATGATGTTGGATCTGGGGGCTCCAGATCTAATGGCTGAGAATGCGCCCGATGAAAGAACTAGATTTGACAGGGGAATAAGCCAAGATCCATAAAGATTTGAGGTCCGATTTAACCGCTGAGGTGGCAGATGAGTCATTTCTCGACGTAACTGAAGAACCGAATTGACGAGGAAGCTGGCACAGTTCATGAGAGGATAAGTGGCCACTCCCTGTGAGCTGATGACCATGACGCAGAGACAGGGAATTCCAAGCGAACATCAGCAAGCAATCCAACGGAGGAAGAAGGGGAATCAAACAATCATGAGATCGTTTGGCTTTAAAGCCATGAATAGACAAAGCAGAAGACACCGACCGAAGATGGATAAGTGAAGAAAAGGAAGAAGACAGAGAAAACGAAGACAATGAAGCAAAAAGTAGAAAGACAAAGGGCCGAGCTAACCACAGGAAGCGTCTAGCACCAGAGAGCTTGAGAGGTTCAAGCCATCCCTGAGGGGATCTGTTGGGAATCGAGTACCATATTGGGCTCCTCCCCTTAAAGACCAGAAGGTCAAGAGCTAGTAAGGAAAAGAGTCTATGCACTCTAGTGGCTTGGGGAATCCAAGAACCATAATGCTAAGAAAACTCTGTTTCAAGAGACTCATATTGAGCTCCTTCATCATATTTCTCTGCTTTAAGACACAATAAAAGAAGGCCACCACTGAAAGCTGGACTGGAGACGTAGCCCTGGAGGATAGGGTGAACTCCTTATTAATTTGTTATGTTCTTGTATTTGCTTACTGTGTTTCTCTACTATTTTCCATTTTCCAGTGTCTATGTATTTTGCAATCTGATCGATCCATTGCCTAAAATAACATAGACACACACCAGCACATGAGTCTGTAATACCTTCATTCAATAACTAATTAAATGAGGTCACTCAAGGGTGATTTTCAGATCAAGTGGTATCAGAGCCTTAGGATGTAAGGTTAGTCAAGCTTGTGTTGGTTTAGCTGTGAATGCTCACTGGATCAAAGCTCAAATTAGGAGAAGGAGAGTTGGTCAAAACTAATCCTGAAATTGGGAGAGTCTATCCTCAGAAGACAATGTTAGAGGAAGGTCCTATGGGTCCAGACCCTCAATTCATAGAAAGTTTCGTAGCCATAAAGTCCATGATAGAAGAAATGTATAAGGACTTTAGAAAACATAAGGATGAAGATTCATCAGGCTCTAAACAAGACAAAGGAGAAGATGAATCACATTTCCATGACCAATCAAAAGGAAAAGGGAAAGAGGAAAGCTTTCTCACACCTCCTAATAGCCCTGTACATAACAAGAAAGCATCTTTGATCAAGCTAGATGTTAAATTTGATTTCCTATATATGATGGAGAGCTAAATGCAGAAAGGTTGGACAATTGGATTAGACAAATTGATGTTTATTGCAGAGTACAGAACATCGACTGAGACAAGAGCAAGATTCAGCTAACAAGCCTATGCCTAGGAGGCACTGCCTTGGTTTGGTGGGAAGGCAGAACCCAAGCTGTCCTAAAAAGACATGGTAAGACTATCTCTGTTTGGACTGAATATGTTTCTGCAATCAAAAAGCAGTTCTATCCATTGGCCTACATGCAACAAGCCATGATGAGTTGGCAAACTTTTTGGCAGTGAAAGGGCAAAGTGTGCAAGGGTACACTCAAGAATTTAGAAAGAGAGCATTGATTCTAGGAATCTCATTAGACTCACTAGAGGCTCTGTTGAAGTACATTGGTGGTCTACACAACTACATGAGGCATACCATCCTCATGTTTAATCCCACTAGTATAGATGAGGTATCTATACAAGCTACTCATCTAGAAGCTAGAGGAAAGAATGGAAATCTAGAAGTTGGGGGACCATCCCAACCCACTGCAAGTAAGAGCAAGGAGAAAATAAAGCATAAGTGGAAAGAAAGGAAGGCTAACACTACACAAAAAATCAAGGCTTCATGCACTCACTATAAAAAGGATGGGCATGGTGATGAGCATTGTTGGATTCTGCATCCAGAGCTAAGACATAAGAAATTCGAGGGCAAGAAGAAGAAGACTATTGCAGCTATTTAGAAATATTTGGGGTCAGACTCAGGAGATGAAACAACCATTGCAGCCACAGGTATAAAAGGTAAGAATTCTGAAGCATCTACTAGTAATTCTGCACAATCTATTATGGATGAAGAAAATGAGAGAAAAAGACATGAGCTTTTCCATATTCAAGTTATTTCCAAACATCAAAAGATTGATACTTTGTTTGATAGTGGCTCACAAGTAAATTTAATTTCTGAAGCAATTGTAAAGAAATTGGGATTATCAACTACACCTCACAAGAAACCATACCCATTAGGATGGTTGAATGATAAAGCACAACTACAAGTGACTAGATAGTGAAACTCAAGTTTTCTTTTGGGTTAGCATTTGTAGATGAGGTTGAGTTAGACATAATTCCTTTGGATATATGTGGAATTGTTTTAGGAAGTCCTTACTTGTACGATAGAAAAGCTATTTTCTATAGAGCTGAGGACAAATATCTACTTGTTAAAGATGGAATTGAATACTTTGTAAGAGCTCATAAGTTAAAGAATAATTATACTCTCACAAACTCAGGGCAGATGAAAAGAATGATAAATTCATGCAAACAATTCTCACTGATGGTTGTAAAGGAATAGAAACCTAAAAAAACCAATGTATTTGAGGGCTGTAATGCTAAACAACAAGATGATTTAGAAAAGGTTGTTTCAAAGTATGATATCTTGTTTCAAGAACCTAAATGTCTACCACCAAAAAGGAAATAGTACATGATATTATTTTGTAGCAAGATGCTCCATTACCTAACATTGGAATGTACAGGTTGTTTGATTTAGAGAATGCTGAAATCAAGAAGCAGGTGCAGGAGTTGCTTGAGAAAGGGTTCATCAGGCCTAACACATCGCCATGTGGGTCACCAATTGTTTTGGTGAGAAAGAAAGATGGCTCATGGAGAATGTGAATTGATTACCAAGCACTGAATATGATAACAATAAAAAATCGTTATCCCCTTCCTCACATAGATGATCTTTTAGATCAATTGAAGGAAGTTGTTTATTTCTCCAAGCTATACTTGCACAGTGGATACCATCAGGTCAGAGTTGTAGAACAAGATGCATGGAAGACGGCTTTCAAAACAAAGCAGGGATTGTATGAGTGGCTGGTTATTCCTTTTGGCTTAACTAATGATCTTTCTACTTTCATGAGATTAATGAATGATGTACTCAGACCTTTTCTTGATGATTTTGTTATTGTGTATCTGAATGACATTTTGATTTTTAGCAAAACATGGGAAGAACACTTAAATCATGTTAAGCAGACATTAGATGTTTTGAAAAGATAAAAACTTCATGTTAAACTCTCAAAATGTGCATTTGGAAAAACATCTCTAAATTATTTGGGTCATATAGTAGGGGGTGGTGAATTGAAGATAGATCGCTCTAAGGTGGTAGTCATTGTAAACTCGCCTAAACCCAAATCTGCTGCAGAAGTTAGAATCTTCTTAGGAGTAGCATAATATTAGAGGAAGTTCATTTCTAACTTTTCCTCAATTGTAGCTCCCTTACATGCTTTAACCGGATTGAACAAGGTGTTTCAGTGGGGAGGAAAACAACAGAAAGCCTTCGACACCTTGAAAGAAAAGATTAGTACAACACTTGTACTAGCACTGCTTGATCTTCAAAGACCATTTGAGATCCAAACAGATGCTAGTGACTATGCCATGGGAGAAGTGTTGACACAGCACGGTGAACCCATATGTTATCATTCTGAGACTTTTAATCCTGCAATAATTAACTATCCTACATATGATAAAGAATTATATGCATTAGTACAAAGTGGGAAAAAATGGAAACATTACTTAATGGGAAAAGAGACAGTAATACATACTGATCATCATCCACTTCAGTATCTACACTCCCAAACTAAGTTGCAGCAATCAAGACACTATAGATGGATGGGTTTTCTACAACCGTTTCAGTTAGTCATCAGATATAAAAAGGGCATACACAATAAGTTGCAGATATGTTATCTAGATCCATTATAAATGCATCTACTATACTTAAGCATAATTTTGTGCTGCATGAAAGCCACATTGAACAATATGCTCAAGATATAGACTTTAAAGATGTATATGCAACTTTAAGTCAAGGCAAACGAGTAGAATAATTGGATTATCATGTAAAGGACCGACTCTTATACCATTGTGGGATGTTATGCATTCCACAAATTGAGAGAGTAAAAATAATCAGATAATCACATACTTCTTGGATATCAGGTCACTTTGGGGTAAGTAAAACAGTTGCACAGCTGCAAAGATTTTGTTATTGGCCAAAAATGTATGAGACAGTTTCTAGATATGTAAGAAGGTGCACTATGTGTGCTAAATGCAAGCCCAACAATAGAAAACTAGGCTTGTACACTCCATTACCAGTTCCTTCCCACCCTTGGGAAAGTGTTTCCATGGATTTTGTTGGAGGACTGCCTAAATCTAGGAAAGGTGATGATTATCTATATGTTGTTGTGGATAGGTTCAGCAAAATGTGTATTTTGATACCTTGTAATAAACAGATTATAGTTGAACAAACTACAAAACTATTCTTTGAACATGTATGGGTTCATTGTGGACTACCCACTTCCATTGTATTTGATGGAGACACCCAATTTGTGGGGAAGTTTTGGTTGAGTCTGTGGGAACTGATGGACACCAAACTAAATAAAAGCACAACTTTTCATCAACAAACCAATGGCTAGATGGAGGTAGTTAACAGGACAGTGATCTAGTTACTCAGAGGATATTGCAGCAAACATCCTAAGCTTTGGGATGAACATTTGTGTTATGTACAACATGCTTACAACAGAGCAAAAAATTCTTCTACACAGAGATCTCCTTTTGGGACCTGTTATGGTTTCACACCAAGGTCTCCTTTGGATTTTGTCTTTGGTAAAGATACCACAGTTGATGGACACAATGATGTGGACAGGGAAACTAGGTTCATTGAACAAATCCAAGAGATCCACCAGGCAGTACAGGAACAACTGGAAAAGAGCCAAGCCAAATATAAGTCAAGGCATGACAAGCATTGAATGGAGCATAGTTTCCAAGTTGTTGACCATGTCTGGCTGTACATCAGCAAGGACAGGATGCAAGGTGAAGGTAAAAAGCTAAAGCCTATCAGGTATGGACCTTTCAAAATACTTGAGAAAATTGGTGAAAATGATTTTCGCCTTGATCTACCAGCTTACATGCACATCTACTCATTCGTGAATGTAGACTACTTGAGATTGTTTGAACCCTCACTAATTGAGGATCATGAAGAGCAGAGTCAACTGCCTTCTATTGATGACCTGCTACCTGAATACTTTAATGAATTGCATGAGGACACAGTTCTAGATAGGAAGGTGAGGACAACGTGCAGAGGAGACGTTGAGTACCTTAGAATTGGGCTCAAGGGTTCAAAGCTGAGCAGTGCAAAGTGGATAGAGATTAGACAAGTGAGAAAATTGTACCCTCACTTAGTTTATGCTTGAAAGCCAACTTTTGGTGGTCCAAAAGCTTTTTCAGTGGGAAGGTTGTATTCCGAATTGGATCCATGAAAAATAATCAAGATGCCATGACTGTATCAAAACAGGACATACTTCAGAGTTGTGAACAAAGAGCGATCAAGAAGACCTATGACAATGGCAGTTTGCAACCAGCGAGGAACGATGAGGACCTCGGTTAAAGCGTGCTGACCGAGGCCCATGGAGACCGTACAGGAGGAAAAAATGGCACTTGGGAAGCCTAGATTGGGAAACAGAGGGCATTTCTAATCATTGGGAAAAACCCCTCAAGAAGGAAAGAGCCCCGAAGCGCTCGGTTGCATGGAAGCCAGGAAATTGTGGGGAAAGTGCTAAGGTGAAAGGTGGGACGCGTGCGCCAAAACTAGCGGTATATCAGGGGCACCCTTGGGCAATTAGAAGATTTGGAGAAAAACGAGCGATTCCATTAAGCACTCGACACGTCACAGGTAGATGAGAGAGAAAACCATTGCTCATCGTGCGCTAACGGTTGAGCAGGTAAACCACGTGAAATGAGCGAATGGCGTAGGATCTGGAGGCTCTAGATCTAACGGCAGAGATCACACCCAATGGAGAAATCAGATTTGACAGGGGATTAAGCTGCGACACATAAGAGTTTGAGGTCCAATTTGACCACTGAGTTGGCAGGTGAGTCATTGCATAACATAATCGAAAAGACCGAATCATTGAGGAAGAGCTCGTGTAGTTCGCGAGAGGACAAGTGCCCACTCTCTTTGAGTCGTTGACGATGATGTAAAGACAGGGAACTCCAAGCGAACAATAATAGGCGATCCGATGGGGGCGGAAGAGAAGTTGAACATTCATGAGAAAAATTGGCTTTAAGCCATGAATAGATAGAACATAAGACATCGAGAGGAGAAGAGAGTGAAGACATAGAAAAGGAGAGACAGTGAAGCAAGAAGTAGAAAGACAGAGGGCCATGCTAACCTACAGCCTAAGGTAGCATCGAGTAGATAAAAAGCTTGAAAGGCTCAGGAAATGTTCGAGCTGATCTGTCAGGAATTGAGCACCATATTGGGTTCCTCCCATTAAAGACCAGAGAAGTCAAGACTTGGAGAGGAAAAGAGTCTGTGCACTCTAGTGGATTGGGGAATCCAAGAACCACCCTGCCAAGCATCATTTTTGTTTCAAGAGACTCAAGTTGAGCTCCTCATTGTAAATCTCCACTTTAAAGACACAATAAAAGAAGGACACCACTGAAAGCTGGACCGAAGATGTAGCCTTGGAGGATAGGGTGAACTCATTAATTTGTTGTGTTCTTGTATTTTCTTATTGTGTTTCTCTTACTGTTTTCCATTTTCCAGTGTCTGTGTATTTTGTAATCTTATCGATCCATTGCCTAAAATAACATAGACACAAACCAACACATGAGTCTGTAATAACTTCATTCAATAATTCTTTAACTAAGATCACTCAAGAGTGATTTTCAGATCAGAACATCTTTTTTGCCACAGACTCGAAACAAGTCCCATTACGATCAAGGTCAAGGCTGTTGAAATCTTGCTTTATGACATCACCAAGGGTTTCTATACTCGGGGTTTTCTCATCACCGAGGGATTTGATGCCCTCACCAATATTCGTGCCTTGTGCAATCAATTCCCTAGGGCTCTTAACACCTTGTTATCCTGACTTCTCAGGGGATTCAACACCCTGTCTTTCCAAATCAGTAGGGGTTTCAGTTTCCCATTCTTCTACAATGGCAGGGACTTCAATACCCTATCCTTTGAACACCGCAGGGTCTTCAATACCCTGACCTTCAAAAATCACAGGATCTTCAGTACCCTGACCTTCTAAAATTGCAGGGTCTTCAATACCCTAACCTTAAAAATCAGAAGGTCTTCAATACCCTGACCTTCAAAATCATTAAGGGTCTCTACGTCTTGTTCGGTGAAATTATCAAGACCCTCTGCATGTTGTTCCTCTTCATCCTCCTCTGCTTGGACTTCACTAGAATGCAGTGTCGATGCCGTCTTTATGATCCTTAGCCTATTGACAAATGTTGACAACAGGATGTCTTCTTCTGCATTCTCCTCATCTTCCATAGTGTGTGCCACTGCGTCTGCAAGCACCAGATTATGAACTGTGGGGGAAAATTGGGGTGTTTCATCGATTACGATTGGGGAACTCAACTGGTTCGTCCCTTGGGTGACAATCTTCCTCCTCACTGAGGTTCTGGTCTTCCTCTTCTTTGCCATAGGTGGAGTGTTCTCAACAACCCTCTTCTCTGCTTGCGCTGGTGAACTTTTACCTTGCCGCTTGGTAGGAGACAATGTCCCCACCTTTCTTTTCTTACCTGTACTTGTGCTAGTAGACTCTTCTGTACCCCTCACTTAGAATTCTTTCAGAAACGCTTCCCACATCATCCCATTTTCTTCTAAATTCTTCTTGAACAACATCGTAATAAGCCCATGATGGCATAGCTTGTTTGCAACCTGGATTACACTTCCACTCTACACATTGCCATCTTCTCAAGGCTCCTGATCAAGAAGTGAGGAAAATTAATCAATTTTCCTGCCTCAAAATGCAATAGAAATAGAAGGTGGTACACAAATGCCAAGGTATAGCGTCCTTCTCCAGTTACAAACTTATACAATATAAATAGTAAATCTCACCACTTCCCGACCATGGAAGTCTGTGGAAGTACCTTTCTCCAATCGCCCTAAATTTTCTTTTCAACCACAAACCAGTGCCAATGCTTCTTTGTGATCCACTCTTTTTTAAACCAATGCTCCCTTGTAAGTGGAAAATCTATGGCTTGTGCAATGAACTCCACTGTATGTTTAAATTTTAAGGACCCAACCCTGACTCGACCTTCTTTGAATGTCCTTGTGAACTCTAATGCCACTACCATGTTGAAATCGTCAAACTTCTATAGAAATGGTAGGAAACCAGATTCTTGCAATAGTGCAAGACTATTCCTATACTCGGTGGTTTGTTCAATTTCTTGCAAAGACAACGGTTCACTCCTCACAGGTGCCATTTAGAACCACACTCCACTTCTCTGGTCACACCCTCAAAGGAATTTCTAAGTGACTCCAACGTTCTCCAAGAGTTTTATGCTGGAGGTTCATCACCCTTCATCTTTTTAGACCCACTCACATGGCTATGATGGAACAACCCTCCCATATTAGGGGTTGATTCGTGTCGGCCCACTATGGGTGAATCGTAATGATTGGATGCAATGGTGGTATAGGCAGCAGTGCCGCAACGACTATAATGATCGGATTACAGGTAGGCTAATAATGGTCAGGTAGTGCGGAATCATTTCAAGGAGGGTGTGCAGGTTATCGGATAGTAGTACAATCCCACAGTTAGCATCATAATTCAGTCAGACATATTTCAGCATTTATTAAAAAGATTAGATTTCAAACCTTACACATCTTGCACTTTAAATATTTGTTCCTAGATTAGTAAATAATGAAACAAAGCATCAATTAAAACATAGAATGAGATAACATATTAACACATGTGTAAGAAAGTACAGGCCCATAAATATCCCTGATAAACCACTCCAGGACTATGTAAATTGCTTTCACAATCAACTGTGTTTTTGCACCAAACCTTCTTGCACTGATGTGCTTGCATTGCGCTGTGCTTGCACTAGAGACTTTTACCAAACAAAGAATCTGATAGGACATACTTCTATATATAGACTTAGAAAATTTTTGCCTCATTGTACAAGAAAAATTTATTCGCCATCCTTTGGTGTTTCTTGAACATGCCTTCTAGATTGACTGCATCAAATTTTGCAATCAATTTGTAAGGAAATAAAGAAGTGGGAAAGGGGTAAAAATTTTAGAATGGGAAGGAATATTACATCAGGGATTTTAGAAACAATATTACTAAGAGGGATAAACAAAACGAGATGAGGCAAAAAATTCAAGGGAAAAGAGGGATTTTACGAAATCGGGTAAGGGTAGTTTCTTGGAAGAAAGAGGAAGGTAATTCATTGGGGAATTTAGGAAAGAAACAAGTGGGAAATTTCAAATGGGAAATAGAAGAAATACAACATTTTTACCTTGAAATCTGCCTGCACTAGTGCAGGAAAAAATAATTGCAGCAGGAAGTAAGCATTTACTTGGATAAAAATGTCCATGCTAGTTACCCCAAACTTGGGTAAGTGCTTAGTTTCGTGAACTTGCTTCTTCTTGGTGGCAACCAACATATCTAAAAATCAAGTAACATTCCATTTTTATTAAAATTTTGATCTTCCTGCCAGCATGTTGGTTTTTAGGTTGATCCCTTTGCAATCATGTCAATTAATTGATTTTCATAATTATAGGAAATTTTTTCTTTTTATACTTTTTATTTTTTCTTTGATTATTATTATTATTTTTTAGTAAGGACAAAAAGAAATTAATTCATCAATAGGTTGGTGTTACCACCTACCAACTCCTTTCCAAATGGTTGTTGGACTTGCTGCGTAAAATCTCCTTTAGTAAGGGGCTCAAAATATACCTTCAATCTATGTCCATTTACAAGGAACACAAAATTCCATCCATCAATAGTTTTGATTTCTACCACTCCATTTTTAACACTTTGACCACCTCATAGGCTCCCATCCACCGTGTATGGAATTTTTCTTTAAAATGTTTGAATCTCATATCGTAAAGGAGTACCCAATAACTTGGTTGGAACCGCTTCTTTTGAATGGACTTGTCGTGCCACTTCTTGTGCTGCTATTGAACCAAGATGTTCTGCTGAACAACATCCCTTCGGATTTCATCTAACTCGTTTAATTGTAGAAGGCAATATTGTTGTGCTTCAGAGAGGTCTAGTCCGAATTGGACTGCAGTTCTGAAAGTCTTGATCTATAATTCTATCGGCAAGAGGACTTGTTTCCTGTACACTAGTTCATATGGTGTGTGTCCTATGCTATTTCTCCAAGTGTTTCGATAGGCCCATAATGCTTCCGATAATTTGTTAGCCCAAACCTTTATGTGCATGTTTACCATCTTTGTGAGGATGGACTCAATCACCTTATAATGGACTCCACTTGACCATTTTCTTGCGAGTGATACAGCATAGATTTCCTATGCCGTATTTTGTATTGCTCCATCACACCTTGTACCAGATTATAAATAAAATGCAATCCATTGTTAGAAACAATTTCTGTAGGCACAACACATCTAGTAAAAATTTCAGTAAAAAGAAAATCAACAACAACTCTTTCAGTAGCAAAAGAAACGACTTTAGCTTCTACCCTTTTTGTAACAAAATATGTACAAACCAAAATATGCATTTTATTTGATGATGCAGGATTTATTGGTCCTATGAAATAAATGGCCCATTTTTCAAAAGGATCAATCATAACCTGAGGACATAAAGGCATTTCATTGGTCTGATTAGGCTGGCCAATTTTTTGACAGATATCACACCGCTTGACATATTGTTTGGCATCCTTGAACAATGAAGGCCAAAAATAGCTAGCTTATAACACTTTGTATGCAGTCCACTTATCAGCGAAGTGACCTCCACAAGGTTCATCATGGGCATATTTTAATATATCAAACACCTCTTCTTCTCTTACACATCTACAAATAATGAGATCTTCTCTTGTGTAAAAGAGGTCTCCTTGGATCTAGGAATATGCAACACTTTTCTGAATTATATTTCGCTTTTCACGAGCGGATAAGTGAGGTAGTAATTTTCCGGTGACTAAATAGTTAGCTATGTCAGAAAACCATGGAGATTTTGTTGACACAACAAAAAGATGTTCGTTAGGAAAATCATCATCAACAGGAATTGCTTCACCAGGATTATTTAATCTTGAAAGATAATCTGCTACTACATTTGATTTTCCTGGTCTATGAACAATAGTAATATTAAATTGCTGTAATAATAGCAACCACCTAGTCACTCTACCACTAGTTAGTGGTTTATTCATCAAATATATTATAGCAAAATGGTCAGTATGTACAAAAACTTCATATCCTGTAATATAATGTCTTAATTTATTAATGGAAAAAATTACAGCTAAAAACTCTTTCTCAGTAACCGTATAATTAAGTTCACCGGGTGAGAAGTTTTTGCTAATGAAATAAATAGCATAAGATTGTTTGTCTTGTTCTTGTCCTAAAGTTGCTCCTATAGTAGTATCTAAGGCATCAGAGGAAATATGAAATGGAAGGGACTAGTTTGGTCCTCTCAATATTGGTACTTGAACTAATTTTTCCTTCAATGTCTCAAAAGACTGTTGGCAAGTTGTGGACCAAGAAAAATCATTATCTTTAGCCAAAAGTCAGAAAATGGGGGTAGTTATCCTTAAGAAATTCTCAATGAATCTCCTATAGCAGCCTGCATGTCCTAGAAAACCTCTCACGTCCCTTTGAGTTTTGGGTATAGGAAGACTCGAAATGACTTCTATTTTTGCAGGGTCAGCCTGGATACCTATATCGGAAATAATATGGCCAAGAACCACTCTTGCCTTGCACATTAATTTGAATTTCTTGTCACTCAAGGCGAGATGAGATTCTTGGCAGTGAAGAAGCACTTTTCTAGATTCTTGAGGGCTTCATAAAATGAATCACCAAACACAGATAAGTTATCCATATAGATTTCTACGCATTCAAGGTCAGCAAAAATAGCCAAATCTACACTTTGAAAGGTAGTCGGGGCATTACATAGCCCAAAGGGAAGCACTCGATGAGGAAATTTACCCCATGGACATGTAAAAGTGGTTTTTTCTTGATCCTCAGCTGTTATCTATATCTGTTTATATCCACTAAAGCTGTCTAAAAAAGAAAAGTACTTCTTACTAGCAAGGGTATCAAGTACCTGATCGATGAAGGGAAGGGGGAAGTAATCTTTGAGAGTGGCATTATTCAATTCTCTGTAGTCAATACAAATACGACATCTCCCATATTTCTTTGGGACTAATACTAATGGAGATACCCACTAGCTGTCAAATATGGGATAGATAAAATCAACATCTAAGAGTTTTTGCAATTCTTCCATTACAATGTCTCTTAGAGATGGGTTCATTTACCTTTGGGGTTGTTGGACAGGTCAGGCTCCATCTCGAATATAGATATTGTGTGTACAAGTTTCAGGAGGGATGTTTTTCATATCTTCATAACCCCATGCAAAGGCATCAAGATGGTCTCACAACAAATTTAGAAGCCGCTCTCATTGAGAATATCCAAGTCTGAACTAATATACAAGGATTTATCTGGACTAATCTCAACAAGAGTACTGTCAGAATCAAGAGTACATAATGGTGTCACTATATATGGTGATGATGGAGGTAGAGAGTCATATCCTTCCTGAAAATACAGACTAAAAATCTGAATCAATGAATCAAAATTAGGCATGGTGTTTAGATTGTTTAGGAAGTCTTGAATCTCACCCTCCTGTAAGGAGTCAACATTCTGATGTATCAAGGAAACAGGCTGAGCCTCCTCATCACTACTCTAGTCTAACTATAAAGTGTCTCAGATCTCTTGAATGGATATAGCGGGTGGATATAAGGTGACTCTCTTTCTAGAATCTCCATGGGACATATACATATGACCAGAGTGACATCCGATATAAGCATTGACCATAGCAAGCCATGGTTTCCCGATGATTAGGGGATGATATCCCATAGGATTATTTGGCTAAAGCACAATCAAATCTATGGGATATTCCTAAGAATCTAGGGAAATGATCACATCATCCAATACTCCTTCCGAATTGATTTTAGATCTATCTGCTAGTTCAAGCATGGTGGGAGTAGGACGAATATGGACATTTCCAAGTTGATCCATGGTTTTCTTGGTCATAACATTAATGGCTGCCCCTAGGTCTATAAGTACATTGGAGACAAGAACATAACCTATCTGAACAGAGACAACAGGGTTTTCGGGGTCGGTATATTTTTCCATGTGCATACATCCCGTCATTAACTCTACTACTCTACCAACAAATTGAATGGTTTGGGGTTCCAATCTTTTCCTTCCTACTTCTTGAGACAGAGTTTCCTAATGATTTTTGTACAAATGGGTATCTCTTTGATATCTTGGAGCAAAGGTACCCTTATCAAAAGGTTCCTAAGCTGAGAGGCTAGGCTAGAATCAGGAATGGGGTCTTTCTTCTCCACAACTAACCTATCTGGATAGGGAGGTCGGTTGGAAGAAGATGACAAGTGCTCATGATGTATAAGGGATAGGCTAAATGGTGTCATCTTTCTCAGAATGGTCAGGAGTTTCCTCCTCTACTTTCTCATCGATAATCACCATGGGTTTCTTTTGATTTTTTGAGGTGACTACCTTCCCTGATCTCAATTGGAGATCATTGACTCCAACTGGCATAGTTTGAAATTTGGATGAAGAAAGTGGGGTCATAGAATGGATCATTTGTACTTCTTTATTATTGGGGTTGGGTAAAGGTTTAGCAAGTATTTGAGAATTTTTATAGACATTTTTGGGCAATTCAACCCCAATCACAAATGTCCATAAACTGAGCGCTCTTAAGTCCCTAAAAGGGCTGCTTTACTGCCTAAAGGAACAAGGTCAACTGATTACATCATCTCCTAGAAGTTCTCCACTAAAAAATTCTCATAAATGGTCAAAAATGGACCATACTAAAAGCTCCATGTAGGGGGTGTGATGCATATCACCTTCTCAATGTGCAGGGTGCGATGCATAATGTTTTTCTCTTCTGTACAGTGTGATGGTCGGGAATGGACAAATGGCACGGAAGAAAATGTGAGGTGGAAGATCATGGAATCTTCCAGAAGCTTCCCCTCTGACACTTGCCACTCCATTTTCGACCAGGGATGAGTAAGAGATCTTCATTCTCCAAGTGGAAGCAGGAACTATCAGAGAGAAGACACTAATCAAGATCCCAAAAGATGACTCACCTCTCTGTAATCATCTATATATGGATCCCTCATCACAGAGATATAGAGGCTGGAATTTTGTAATCTATAGAGAAGTGCTGTCAGTATTCTTGTGTACATTCACAGTGTTGGGTGATCTAGCTTTGCTTGAGGTGAAGAAGGGCTTCTTAGCTGGAGGATGATGCTGGGTCAGAGCACATGGTTGTAATCTTCTTGCTACTTTTAATCTGAATAAAGCTATTCTTGTTTCCTTCCATATTCTTGTGTACTTGTTTATATATGCTTGTATATGGTTAATGCACATCTGATCCTGCATTATTTATGAATTTAGATCCTTGTTTCTTGCATAATAGTATGTTGTTGTGATTCCACAGGTCCTTTTGAAGCTGTGCAGACAAAGAAGAAGCGGCAAAACTCTATCAAGAAGGAGAGGAAATCAAGGGCAAGACTCAGGTTGGACCTCTTGGTTCTCCTCTCATCTATTTTCATAAAAGGAATCAATAATAGACTTTGATTTTTTGTTTGTAAGATAGCCACCCATCTTAGTGGGAACAGCAGCATCCGAGTGGACACTATTCCCGTATAACAACAAGGGGTTATAGATTGGCTAAGGATTCTAGATCCATTGAGGCACTTTTTTGTTCCAGTGATTCTATATAATCATAAATTGGTTACTGCACTGGGTCTATGCTTGGAGATCCTCTGCTAGGGCTGCCTTCGAAATAATATTCATGGGAATTTTGAGGACCGTGTGTAAATGGAACATGATTAGGAGATGGTACTAGGGTTTCTTCTTCTAGATTTATGAACTATGTTCCCTTTGATGTTACGTTCTTTACCATACCTCATAGTCTAGAGCTCCTTCTAAGTTGTAGAGGGCTTCTGTTATCCTCCTTTACACCTTTTTTCTCCTTTCCTATCTTTTCTTTTCTCTTGATTTTTTTCCTAATCCCTGTCAATTTTTTATAGATTAATTTCTCATCATCTTGTTGTAATGAAGATTTAGGTTTATTTCTAATAATTCCACCAGATTTCTTTTTCATCTTCCCCTTTTTCTTGATCTGCTTTCTGATCTCTATCAATTTTTCAGAGACTAGCTCTTCATCATTTTTCTATGTGGAGGACTCATGTTTGCCTTGAATGGTCATACTCGTCTTTTTCCTTCTACTCCTTCCGACATTACACTCTTCAGGTGATTCTCGTGCCCCTTCGAAATAGTTTCTTATTAGGAAATTCTCCCAAGTATCTCCTATTCTTTTCAAATGAAACTCAACTAGTATTTTTACCAACCCATGATGGTACATAGTTGTGTCTATGAATTCTATTTTCTTTTGTACATTTGAAGCTATCCTCCTTAAACTGGTTAGAAGGAAGAAAGGGAGGTTGATGTCTCCATTTTTTAGAAAGTTCATCAATAAATGTATATGATAGACATACATGCACCCGAATATCCCCTCACAGGTAATGAATTTCTGTAATATCAAAAGAATGCTTCTTCTTTTATTTTTAATTGCTGAAATAGGAATTCCTTTTCTAAACACAGAGACATCCATACCTGGGTTCCTGAGGATTACCTTCCATGATTCACTGTGAAATTCCTTATTTTTGAACCATCTCTCACCAAGTCTTGGTAGTTCTATAGCCTCTGCTATGTAAGATTTTGTTACTGCAAACTTAATGTCTCCAATTTCTACTTTTGTACCATCGAATGAGCTGGCAAAAGATTTTGTGATCTCTTTGTGATAAACATCAATTTTTTCAATGAAATTGAGTCATACAGCCTTTTATAGCATCTCCTTGAGTTGTGGGTATCCTTCCATATATTTTTCTCCTACTGACTCTGTCTTGACAATGAGTCCCATGGCTTTTCTTTTGTAGAATTTTCTAACCTTCAAAATTACTCTCCTAATCTATGAAATGGACTTAATATGGGTATGGTGAAAAATAACTATGGGTTTTTGGGGAATAAGTAGATGATGAGGTTTTGGAGAGATGTGAATATGTTGGTCATATCGTAGTTTTGACCATTAACAGATGGAGTTATTAGGGACCGTTTAGATACAGAGTATGGAGAGTGTAGTGGAGGTGTGGTAAGATGAAATTATTATAGACCATTTGGTTCCAAATGTGGAAGATGTGGTGGAGATGTGATATCATGAAGTGGCAGTCAAATGAAATGATGACTTGTTAAGGAGACATACAATCATTCATATTATACATGACTTATGTTTGTAATTTGTTGTTTGAAATAAATTTTTGATTTTACCTTTATAACTTAAACTTTTGCTTGATAATTCTTTTGGTGTTGATTCGTAGGTACCTTTAGGATGGTTTCTCTCCAAAACTTGATTCTTCAATTTTCCTACATTCATGACTTATTTGTGAGCTGTACAATTATGCCAGAGCTGATAAGTAAGTTGTCACTGTAAAATCAGATTAGCTGCCGAATGGAATCAGCTGCAGAATGTGAAAAGAAGGAAAAATGAAATATGGATATGCAATATCATTGTAAAAATGAAATGGAAATGAGCTATGATAGTGAGATGGAATGAGGTGTAAGATAAAATGAGAAATAGGTTGAAATGGAGTAAAACTGTAAAAATAAAATGTAAATGAAATATGACAGTGAGATGAAGTGGAACTGTAAAATAAAATGAAAACAAAATGAGATGGAATGAGACTATGAATTTGCAGACTCTAAAATGCAAATGAATGTAGCTTTTTGTCACTACTTATTACCGAAAGGAAATGGAAAATATAGGATATCAGAAATCTCTAATTTTGACCCTGTATTTTCTGTATAAGTATGCCAATCAATGATTGGTTTTCAAGCTCGTACACTTTTTTTCATTTTTTTTTATTCATATTTTTTTACTTTTTTTTTATAGGAAAAAAAATAAAGACTAAGTTAGTGGAGAAGAAGAATTCTTCATCACTAGCTTCATTTCAGAGTTATTCTAGAAAATCTGAATGAAATCCTCCCTTGAAATTGGTTTCTGATATATCTTCAACCAATGACCATTCACAAGAAGAGGTATTTTGCTTCCATCTATTGTCCTTATCCTTACTGATCCATTACTAAATATTTCTTCAAGCTCATATGGCCCATGCCAATGAGTTTGAAACTTCCCTTGAAAATATTTGAACTTTGAATCGAGCAATAGTGCCCAATCTCCTGCTTGAAACATCTTCTCCTTGATATATTTATCATGCCATTTAGCCCTCTGCTATTGGACTATATTGGTTCTTTGAACTGCATCTTGCCTCATTTCATCAAACTCATTGAGCTACTCCAATCTATGTTTTTGTGCCTATCATAAATCTAGTCCCAATTGGACTTCCATCTTGAAGGTTTGATTTGAAACTCTATAGGGAACAAGACTTGTTTCCCATAAACAAGTTCATAGGGTGTATGTCCTGTTGTGTTCCTCCATGTAGTTCTATAAGCCCATAAGGCTTCAGGAAGCCTTTCTACCCAATCTCTTCTATGTAGATGCATAGTCTTAGTGAGGATTCCTTCAATCACCTTATTTGTAGATTCAACCTGACCATTTGCTTGTGGATGATAGGGAGTAGATTTCCTATGTTTGATCTTGTAAACTTCCACAGGACCCTTCACCATTTTAGATGTAAATTGAGATCCTTGATCTAGCACAATTTCTCTTGGAACACCAAAAATGAGTGAAGATGTCCTAAAAAAGGAAATTAACTACATATTTTTCATTAGCAAAAGGTAATGCTTTGGCCTCTACAAATTTAGTGACATAATTAGTGCATACCAATATATACTTCTTTTTCTTAGATGGAGGATTAATTGGTCCAACAAAATCCAAGGCCCATTTTTCAAAAGGTTCAATGAGTACCTGAATTTGTAGTAACATTTCATTTGAATGAGCAGGTTTCCCTACCCTTTGGAGGCTATCATACCTCCTAACATATTGTTTGGCATCCTTGAACATGGATGGCCAATAGTACCCTAAAGAAAGGATTTTATAGGTTGTCCTCTTGTCGACAAAGTGTCCACCACATGCCTCATCATGACATGCCTTAAGAATCTCAGGCATTTCATCTTCCCTAACACATCTTCTCATCATGAGATCTAGACCTGTTTTATACAATTTTGATGCAGGAGCATCAAGGCCATTTTTCATTTGTAAATATGTGATAAAAGGGGGGTGTGACAATTTTTAATATTTTATTAATTAAATTGCTATTTTTAATAAAATAGGAGATAATTATGAAAAGTGAGGATTATGTAAATATTCTTTTTCTAAATAAAAGGATATGATAGAAATAGTTAAGGAGAAAAATTTGGGATAGGATTTCTCTGTATGGGATTAGTTGAGAAAATAAGGGGATGAGAGATTTTCTAAGTATTAATTTAGAAATTAGTTTCATTAATTATCGGTGAAAGAGGATCCTTAGGGATTCAAGAGTGATTTTAGGATTTTTATTGAGAAATTGAAGGGATTGAACTTAGATTAGATCATTCTAAATTTTATAAATTATCAAGCCTAAAGGGCATTGAAAATCAGAGGGTGAGAAAGTGTGAGATTGAGAGTAGGGAACAGAGGTTTCTACTTGGAAGCCTTCGGGCAGGTTGTCAAAGGGCCAATGATTGGAAAATCAGGCCAAGGAGGAAGAATATTGTTGTAAGTATTGTGTATTAATGAGAATTTAGTTTTCTGGAGTTTGTGCCATTATTGAATTCATGTAGAATTGATTGGATAATTTAATATTAGAATGAATTCTAAGAAAGGAAGAATTCTGTGTAAGGCATTGTGAATCAAATTTAGGTGTTCGATTTAAGGTTCGATTCTTCTTATTTTCTGAGATTATTGTGTTATGGAGGAATCTGGATTGTTAATCTCTGTGTAGCTTTATTTGACTCATAAAATTTAGACGAAACTCCATATGTATAGAATTCTCAATTCTGGCCTTTTGGGAATGTAATTGCTATTATCTATACCCATCTTCAAGCCTATCTCGAATACAGAAGGACGCGAAGAGGAGTGAGGGGTGAAACTTGTTCGATTTACGCAAGGTGCCTCTATTTTCAACGTGATTAAAATGCCCCGCTATGATGACTGTTCTGGAAACACACGGCTCTAGGTTGGCCAACTGTCTTCTTGTACCCATACACGTGATCTTGAGGATCTTTTCAATAGATATGGAAGGTTGGTCGGTTCTTACCTGGCCTGGAGTTCAAATGTTTGACGATGGTAACCATAGCGCAATTGAAGTATGCCCAGGTTTCCAGTATTGATAATGCAAATTCTTTGGAAGGCAGGCAATCGGAGTTTGACAATGGGGCATTCATGAATTTAAAAAGGATATTTTCAGCCCCATCATTGTTTACTGAAATTAAATATTCCAGAAGGGATGCGGGGGGCCCAAAGGCTTTCGAGGCTGAGGTGTGCATTGGCAGAACCAAAGATTAAAGTGGAAAATAAAATAATTTTACATGAGCTTTATGAGCAGCAAGGGCAGAGTCGTTACTATGACAATCTTAGGCGTCTAGTTAGAGACTTGTAGCCACTTATTCAAAGTGGAATTCGTGGCATTACTAGCAATCCTACAATTTTTGAAAAAGCTATAATATCTTCAGGTGCTTATGATGACCAGTTCAGGCAACTTATCAATCAAGGAAAAGGAGTTGAGGACACTTACTGGGAGTGTGTAATAAAAGATATCCAAGATGCATGTTTATAAGCATGGTGTATAAAGATTCTAGGTTTTGCAGGGTAGAGCCTTGCATCAGGTGGTATCAGAGCGGGAATGCTTTGTTGAAGAAGTTTGTTTTTTGAATGAGTACAGTTGAGAACTGTAGTGTGTTTCTTTGAATGTGTGATGAATGATTGAAAGGAAGATCAGATTTTTAAATTTAATATGCAATCTACACAAATGCAGTGAAGAAGATTGCAGAAGTGGAAAGAAGACATGATCATACAAGATATTAAAGGTAAGATGATTTTTTTGAGTTGAAATTTATGATTGAAGTTTATGGTTGCAGAGAAGATGATGGCAGTGAGCCTGACATTCAGCTGAAGGCTGGATAGGGAGGAAAATTGCAGTGTCCTGAAAAGAAAGGTGAGTTGAAGAGATAGCCTGAAGAGATCAGAGAGAGTGCTCGAAAGGTTCCAGAGGCAGTGAACCAAGTACTTACCAAAAGATTGAGTGAGAAGAACTTGGTGAGGTAAGTGGCAGTAAGAGAGATTGTTGTTGCAAAGGCTAGTACAACTCATGGTGAGTGAGAAACTCATGGGGAAGATGATCATGGAGGATCAGAGAAGAGGTTTAGAGAAATGCCACAGAGATGAGATGACTACAGAAGTTCGAGAAAGAAAGATCGCAGTAATGAAGGTACAATTACAGGTACTAGAAGAATGGCTGCAAGAGCAGGAAGATCAAAATAGAAAATGGATCTTTCCACTGAAGGGAAAGAGAGTTATTTGGCGACAATTGCAGAGGAGGTTGAGGCAAATTGTGATTGCCTTTTTGAAAAAGGGACTTAGAGTTCTTGTGCCAGAGATGGAATTTGAAGATTCCACATGCAGATCTGATTAAAGGGAAGTGCTGAAGGAAGCAGTCAAGACTAAAAAGTCTTGCAGCTTTAAAACTAATAAGTTGTGTATGTTTGAAAGTACAGTACAAGGAGATGAGCAAGCTTTAGAGTTTGTTCAGGAGAGAGAAGAGTTGAATCTAAAGGCTATTCAGATCGATGCTAAGATAGTGAGATGTCAGAAGGAAATGAAGACAGAGGAAGCAGAAAATGATAAGTACTCTGAAAAGGAAAGCAGTGATGCTTTTGCTGTTACAGTACAAGAGAAAATTCTTGTGGATGTTAAAGAAGAGAATCAGTCTGAAGCGCAGATAAGGGAAGTAACTGCTGATATTGTTGAAAATTTTGTGCAAACTAAAATTTTATGTATAAATGCAGGTGATGATGATTCAGCAATGCTACAGAGAAATTGCATTGTTAGAATATTTGTTGATGAATTCAGAGTATGATAGAAAAGTTGCAGTAGACGAAAGAGTTCAGTACAGTGAAGGAGAGCAGAACGACATCTTGGAGATAGATGGAAAGAAGGAGAGACTAGCTGATAGTCTCATGGTGAATACAAATCAGCATACTGATGTGCTGACAAAGGAGTTGGGAAGGAACTTAGAGCAACATACTGAAGTGTTGCCAAGGAAAGCTGAGGAGAAAACTAGTGAAGATTTGCTGAGTCCTGAAGAAGGCTTGGAACTGCAAAGAGAAAACTTGGTGACTGATTGTGATTTTGATGCTAACAATTTGATTATGTTTACAGGTGATGTAGCAGACAGTCCATCATTTGAGATTGCCTTGGAAGAAGAAGAACTGTTACAGGTGGAGGATGAGACAATCATTTGTGACAAGAAAGAGTTGGCTTGTCTGTATAGCCAAGAGAAGACTGGTGTACGAAACTTTGGAGCTGCGACAATAGTACAATATGAAGCTACAGTGTTTGCAAAAGTTGATTGGATTGCGAGAATCAATCAAGCTGATAATGGACAATTACTAAAGATGGTCGAAAGAGAAGATGGAGGTTATGCTGGAGTTAATTTGTAGCTTGTTGATGAAATTGCAGATGATGAGCAAATGAATGTTGTAGAGAGACAGGAAGTTTGGGAGGCCGCAACATCCATAGTGATAGCTAGAGCAACATGTGGGGCGACATTTATGGTCACAGTTGAGACAACACTGACAACAACAATATTTATGGGGACACTGAAGCCTTATATTTTGTATTCTAACAATTGTTTTGTGAGTACAGGTCTTATTGAAGATGCTGGAGAAAATCTGTTAGACAAAGAAATTGAACTGATGAGGCGGATGATGATGAAAGTATCCTGGAAGAGGCTAGCAGCGATAAAACAAAAGGAAAGCAGCAAAAGAAAGACAACAGAAGATTGTGAAAGGCTAGTCAGTGGAGCGATGCAGCATAAAGTGTGGAAACCTGGAGAAGAACATCAGAAAGAAGCAGTGGCAAGTGGAAAGTTACACCACAAGATATGGGATCTAGGCATACAAAGATCCGAACACATGATCAGGGGATCATGATTAATTTTAAGGTTGGGTGTATGATGCAGGAGCATCAAGGCCATTTTTCATTTGTAAATATGTGATAAAAGGGGGGTGTGACAATTTTTAATACTTTATTAATTAAATTGTTATTTTTAATAAAATAGGAGATAATTATGAAAAGTGTGGATTATGTAAATATTCTTTTTCTAAATAAAAGGATATGAGAGAAATAGTTTAGGAGAAAAATTTTGGATAGGATTTCTATGTATGGGATTAGTTGAGAAAATA
The DNA here is from genome assembly GCA_000404065.3 of Pinus taeda. Taxonomy (NCBI): domain Eukaryota; kingdom Viridiplantae; phylum Streptophyta; class Pinopsida; order Pinales; family Pinaceae; genus Pinus; species Pinus taeda. The sequence continues at coordinate 38,914 of APFE030472192.1, read as the reverse complement.
AGGGGATGAGAGATTTTTCTAAGTATTAATTTAGAGATTAGTTTCATTAATTATGGGTGAAAGAGGATCCTCAGGGATTGAAGAGTGATTTTAGGATTTTTATTGAGAAGTTGAAGGGATTGAACTTAGATTAGATCATTCTAAATTTTATAAATTATCAAGCTTAAAGGGCATTGAAAATCAGAGGGTGAGAAAGTGTGAGATTGAGAGTAGGGAACAGGGGTTTCTACTTGGAAGCCTTCGAGCAGGTTGTAAAAGGGCCAATGATTGGAAAATCAGGCCAAGGAGGAAGAATACTGTTGTAAATATTGTGTATTAATGAGAATTTAATTTTCTGGAGTTTGTGCCATTATTGAATTCATGTAGAATTGATTGGATAATTTAATATCAGAATGAATCGATTCTAAGAAAGGAAGAATTCTATGTAAGGCATTGTGAATCGAATTTAGGTGTTCGATGTAAGGTTTGATTCTTCTTATTTTCTGAGATTATTGTGTTATGGAGGAATCTAGATTGTTAATCTCTGTGTAGCTTTATTTGACTCATAAAATTTAGACGAAACTCCATCTGTATAGAATTCTCAATTTTGGCCTTTTGGGAATGCAATTTCTATTATCTATACCCATCTTCAAGCCTATCTCGAATACAGAAGGACGCGAAGAGGAGTGACGGGTGAAACATGTTCGATTTACGCAAGGTGCCTCTATTTTCAATGTCATTAAAATGCCCCGCTATGATGATTGTTCTGGAAACACACGGCTCTAGGTTGGCCGACTGCCTTCTTGTACCCGTACACGTGATCTTGAGGATCTTTTCAACAGATATGGAAGGTTGGTCGGTTCTTACTCGGCCTGGAGTTCGAATGTTCGACGATGGCAACCATAGTGCAATTGAGGTCTACCCAGGTTTCCAGTATTGGTAATGCAAATGCTTTGGAAGGCAGGCAATCGGAGTTTGAAAATGGGGCATTCGTGAATTTAAAAAGGATATTTTCAGCCCCACCGTTGTTTACTGAAATTAAATATTCCAGAAGGGATGCGGGGGGGGGCGCAAAGGCTTTCGAGGCTGAGGTGTGCACTGGCAAAACCAAAGATTAAAGTGGAAAATAAAACAATTTTACATGAGCTTTATGAGCAGCAGGGGTAGAGTCCTTACTATGACAAGCTTAGGTGTCTAGTTAGAGACTTGAAGCCACTTATTCAAAGTGGATTTTGTGGCATTACTAGCAATCCTACAATTTTTGAAAAAGCTATAATATCTTCAAGTGCTTATGATGACCAGTTCAGGCAACTTATCAATCAAGGAAAAGGAGTTGAGAACACTTACTCGGAGCTTGTAATAAAAGATATCCAAGATGCATGTTTATAAGCATGGTGTATAAAGATTCTGGGTTTTGCAGGGTAGAGACTTGCATCAAATTCATTAGTGATCCATGACTATCTTGCACTTATCTGAAAGATTTTTATTTTCTCTCTAGGAAACAAATGTGAAGGAAATTTCCATGTGACTAAGTAATTCACAATATCTGAAAACCAAGGTGTTTGAGTAGTCATTACAAAAAGATATTCATCAGGAAAATTATCTTCAACCGGGGTGTCATCTTTGATATTTTGAATTCTGGACAAGAAATCAACAACTCTGTTTTGTTTTCCAGGGCTATCTAGCATAGTATTATTGAATTCTTGCAAGAGTGAAAGCCATCTTGTAACTCTGCCATTAGTAATAGATTTATTCATTAAGTATCTAATTTCAAAGTGATCTGTATGAAAAAAGGTTTGATAGCGTGTTATATAATATCTGAATTTTTTTATTGCATCAACAATAGCTAAAAATTCCTTTTCAGTTATAGTATAATTCAACTGAGTGGGAGTCAAATTCTTACTTGTATAGTAGATGGCATAGGGAACCAAATAATTTTGTCCTAATACAACTCCTAGAGCTATATCTGAAGCATCTGTTGAAATGTTAAAAGGTAGTTTCCAATTTGGACCTCTCAAGATGGGTGCTTAAGAATTTTTTGTTTTTAAAGTCTCAAATGCTAACTAGCAATCAGGATTCCAATTGAATTCACAATCCTTGGTGAGTAATTTGAAGTGTTGGGATGCTATTTTACTGAATTTTTCTATAAATCGTCTATAGTATCATGTAAATCCTAGAAAACGTCTAACATCCTTTTGGCAATTTGCAATTGATAATTTAGAGATGACTTCAACTTTAGATTTATCAACTTTAATCCCATCTCCTGAAATGTGATGTCCTAAAACAACCTCTTCTGTAAACATCATACAACATTTCTCATGGCTTAGTTAAAGGTTTGCTTTGTCACATCTTTTAAGAACTTTTTCCAAATTTTCCAAAGATTCTTCAAATGTAATCCCATAGACTATAAAGTCATCCTTATATACCTCTACACAGTCATGTATTAGATCAGAAAAAATTCCTAGTACTGCTCTTTGCAATGTTGCAGATGCATTACATAATCCAAAAGGAAGTACTTGGTAGGCATAGGTTCCCCATGGAGAAGTAAATGTGGTTTTATCTTGATCTCCAAGTGCCACCTGAATCTAATTATAACCACTAAAACCATCCAAGAAAGAAAAATACTTCTTACCTACTAATGTATCTAACACTTGATCTATAAAGGGCAAAGGAAAATTATCTTTAAGGGTAGCCTTATTCAATTCTCAATAATCAATGCACACCCTCCATTTGCCATTATTTTTAGGCAGAATCACTAAAGGGGAAACCCATTGGCTATCTGAAATTGGGTAAATGAAGTTTACATTCAACAATTTTTGCAGCTCTTCTTCCATAATTTCCCTAAGATTTGGATTCATCCTTCTTATAGATTGTCTGATAGGTTTACAATTTTCCTCAATGTAGATGTGATGTATACAAGTCTTAGGACTAATTCCTTTCATGTCAGTATATTCCCATGCATATGTAGCAGAATGTTGTTGTAACGTTTTGATTAGATTTTCTTGTTGTAATTTCTCCAAGTTTTTGTTTATGTTCAATGTTCTCCCTGGAATGATTTCAATTGTAGAGCTACCAAATTCTTCCATAGAATAAAGATACATCTGCCTAGGTGAAAAATATTCAATATTGGACTTTTCTTGGAATTGATCATGTTCATATTCTAGAGAAGATTCAAAATCTTCCATTGTATTCAAAATTTCACTATCTTCACTAATGTCTCAAATAGTAAAGAGAGGTTGAATGTCGTTTTCATCATCAATCCATTATTTGTCATGTATTTCTGTGATTGTTCTTGCTGGAGGATGTAGAGTGAATTTATTTGTTGAATTCCCATCATAAATATACATGTCACCAGATTTGCAGCTAATGAAAGCATCATCTGTGGCCAGCCAAGGTCTTCCTAATATGAGTGGATCTCATCCTGGATTGTTCATGGGGGTTAAGATCATAAAATCAATAGGATATTCCCAGGAATATAAGGATACTAAAATATCTTCTAACACACCATCTCGTTTGATTACAGATATGTCTGCTAATTGCAGTAATGTAGGTGTGTAAAGAAGATTAGGAAGCTTGAGTTGTTCCATGGTTTGTTTGCTCATTATGTTTATTGTTGTTCCTAAATCAATCAACGTATTTGGAATTTCAACTCCATTAATATTTGTTTTCACAATTTGACTTCCTGGATCTACATATTTTTGTATGGAAATTTTTCCCATCATTCTATCTGCTATTTTTCCTACCAGGTGAATTCTTTTTGTTTCTTTTGCTTTTCTTCCTGGTTTCTTTATGCTCAACTCCTTTGTTGTTTTATCTAGGATTGGAAACTCCTTAATGGCTTGTAACAAAGGGATTTTGATACAAACATTTTTCAATTCATCTAGAAAATCATAATTAGGCAACATAATCTTCTTTTCTACTCCTCTATCAACTTGTAACCTTTCAGGAAAGGGAGGTGCAGAAGTAGATACCAGTTACTCAATGATAGGAGTTGAGTTCACTAGTTCTTTCTCTTTTTCATTTTCAGTATTTTGGTTTTGGAGAGATGTTCCTTCAAAACTTTTATTGGGTTGTAGAGAGTCTTCCTCATAGTTGTCTTGTTCTTAAATAACTACAGAAGGCCTTTCCTTTTCTAATATCCTACCAGATGTTTGTTGAACATCATTGAGATCTAGAAGAGTGATCATATAAGTTGGAAGTTGTTGTCCTTCCACCATGTAATTATTCTAAGGATTTTTATTGTTGGGGTTTGGTAATCATTGGGTAGGTAGTTGATTTGGTCTCTGCTGAAATGGTAGTAAGAGTTTAGGGTTTTGGTTTTCTTATGGAATTTGTTGTGGATTTTGTTGTGGAAATGGTAGTGAAAGTTGAAGGTTCTGATTTTGAAGTTGTGGCTACTAATTTTGTTGTGGAATGTGTGCAGAAGGATAATTTAGATATGATGGAGGATATTGATAATATTGAGAAAATCTCCCATAAGGATTTTGTACTGCTTGAGCCCAAGGTTGAGATTGAGATTGAGGTTGAGGCCAAGGTTGCTGCCAAGAATTCCATTTTGGTGGGGGTTGGAGATACATTTGATTGTTAAATCCCTAATTTTGTGGCCCCTACCAAGGTCTCTAGAGACAAAGCAAAGAGATTCTTCTAAATTTGAAACTGTTTGTTCTTGAAAAACGACCTTAAGACCTCAAATTGAAGGACAGCCCTTGGTCTCATGGTTTTCTGAACAAATCATACAAGTCTCTATAATTTTTGCATCCAAAGGACATTCTCTTCAAGCATGTTGTTTTTTTTGCGTTTGGGACAGAAAATAGCTAAAGTATTAGCCTCAATTTTCTGCTTGTTTTGCAAATTAAGGGTGTCTATTTGCTCACTAAGGCTCCCTACAATATCTGTTTTGAATTCATCAAGCATATTCCCAATTTTTTCCCTACTCATTGATCCAGTTGCAGACTTATTCACTATAACAAGAGAAGAATCTCTTAGACCTTTACCAGTTTTGGATTTCCCTCTTGAGAAATGAACACATAATTCTCCTACGTCACTTAATTGGAGTTGAGAGATATCTCCCATCCCCATCATGTTAAGGATATCTATCCGCTGATCTCTAATGGATTTTAATAAAAGAGATTTTAAGGTATCTTCATCTAAATTGTCCATATTTACTCTTTTCATGCTATAGTTGAATATTTCAATTAAATCCTCCAAATTTTCATCGTCTCTTTGTATCATTTTGAAAACTTCATCCTTGTGATTGGTAGGCATGTAATAATCCAAATACCTATCCAAAAATTCTTTCTTCATGTCATTCCATGTTCTAATGTACTGAGTGACTAACCCCATGAACCACTTGAAAGTAGCTCCTTTCAATGTTGAAGGAAACAACTTAAGTTTTTTAGAGTCTTCTAACTAATCATATGTTCTGCACAAGAATTCAAACTCAAATAAAAATGTTTCAAGATCCTCACTTTTTAACCCACGTAAATTTGGAAGGACAGAAGGTGAGTTGTGGCATTTTTCTCTTCATCCACTATAGGGAATCCAAAAGAATTATCTATTTCCCTATTTCCTATGCCTCCTCCATTATTTCCTCTACCTCCTCCATTATTTCATCTACCTCTTCCTCTACCCCCTCCTCTAAACAGTGTGAATTCTCGATCCTCTCCCTCTTCTACCATTATAGTTTCTTCGGAGTCAGTTAAGGTTTAACTTGCAAGGTTACTTTCTCTTCCTCTGGTTCTTCTATTAATGGAATATGGGAGAGAGGTTCTACTTCTTCTTCCTACCAGGTATTCCTAATTCTTCAACTAAAATGTGCTCCCCTGTGGAGGTGAAAAAGGCTACTCCTGCTGTTGCAGACCCAAGATTTTTCTCCTCTAGGATTGCTTCAGGAGATGAATTAGGAGATTCTTTTGACTGGATCTCTAACCTTAGAATTTCAGGAGTTCTATGGCTAGGAGTATGAGCTTGTGATGGAGGTGTATCTCTTCATGTTCTTGGTGGAGTAGGTGGTCTTGTAGGAATTGAACTCCTGCCACTAGCTATAAATCTACCCCTAGAGTCTCATTCTCTATGCATATCATTTTTTATTTTTTTTTAATGTAAGAGATAAGGTTACCTAATTACACTTCCTCAGTAGTGGCGCAAAAATGTTTAGTCAATTTAGTGTTCTAAATTTCTTTCATAAATTATCAACCGAGGTTCGTACGGTGATGAAGTGTAGTGCACTATATGTGCTTATTTAAGCCTTCTTACTTCATTGTTTTGTATTTTATATTGATTTTGGGGGTTTATTTTCTTTAATTCTAAATGATGTACAATCTGAACTATGAGAAGCTGAATCTAAACCTCATAAAGGTGAACCAAGAGCTTAAAACTAGTCAAAATCTAAGTTAAAAGAAGGAAAAACAGAGCATCTATCCTATCTTGTCATTAATCCTAAGTCATGAATCTAATTCTTAAAATTAAAAGGTAAATTTGAAAGGCAAGTTGAAATAAATACAGAGAGTGAAATTAACTGAAGTACTTCTAGTTACCCAAACCTTGAATTTTGAAAGATAGCTTTCTTGAAATGGAATAGAAGCAACTTTCTGTACTTTATGGTCTAAAGAACTAAACAAAACATGCAAAAAGTAACTGATTGGTTTCAAACCTTGTGTAAAGTGAATTTTTAACCATTTTGTTTACGATGGATATCAGCTTGAAATGGTGATTAAAAACATTCATTCACATAGTGCATTGGCAATCTGAACTAGGAAATAAATAACAAAAACATTGAGTAAACTAATCAACAATGCATCCTCATTACTTTCAACCTCACTCTGTTTAAAAAAAAGTCGTTTCCTTTATGAAATGGATTGGAGAAACAAGACTACACAATTGAATTCTAACATTATGCTACTGATTAAAACTAAAAGAAATCAAACTACATGAAATCAACCTATGTTACAAACACTACTGAAAGCAAATGACGAAATTAAATCTGAACATAAAACAAATGACAAGAAAACCTCCTTCAGTGCAGGGGCCCTCTAAAACTGACTAGGTTGAGCTACTAACTAGTTCAAAATACTCTTTCAAACAATCATTGGTCAACACATGGCTTTATCTTATAAACAGGAACAAAAGTTCAATATTACAGAGCCTCTAGTCTAAGCTTAATACATCAAAAACTTTGAACCTGTCTCAGTTCTATACAACTAGTATTTGAAATAAAATATTCATAACTGTCTTTTGAGGAAAATTAGCTACATGTGGTCTACACGTATCACAACAGAACTACGTAAATGTTTGATCAGCTATAGGTGACTTGAATTCGAGCAACATGGTTGCACAGAACCGTTAACACAAGTGGTTGATCTGAGTTAATGCTGCAATAGAACTATTAAATTTATTAATTAACCATGAAGAGTGAAAAAAGAGTCATATTGCTCTTGGGTTTCGTATGTTTGACTCCACCTTTGACTATGGTCTTCAGGTGGCTTTTTTATCAATCTGGTTTGGGTGACTAGGATAGAATCCATGTCAAGACAATTCCATAGATGCCCATGTGGCCGGTTTCTTCGTTTGACACCTGGAACCTGCCAAACCATGAAAGTAGCTACGTAACACATAATTAGCTGTTGAATAGGCTGCATTATGTTCCTAATTTGCAAAAACTTATTCAAATAGAAAAAACATAAAAGTATAACATGTCAATCATTTAAGGTCCTCCTTAAGACAAAATCTATGATTTATCATTGACGGGGATCTGTATTCTTATGGAAAAGTAAAGAAAAGAAGTGAGAAAATTTTTCAAGGAGAGGGTAATTCTGAGGTTCAACAAGATCTACTCTCAAGGAAAGATGAAGACATAAATGGTTTACTATGTTGTATTTCCATTCCAGAATCTGAGTAGGTAAAATAAGCAAGGATAGAATGGAAACAAGATGAGAAGATATGTAAGATCATTGAATAGTTACAAGGGGACTTAGATGCAATAGAAAAACTTAAATGGAAAATTTATTTATTATGGTATTAAGATCGCTTATTCTTATGTAAGAATTCTCAAATAAAATATAATATATTATTGGAATTACACATTTCTCCTATGAAGTAAATTTTAGGGTTCTTGAAGACATACCATAGGATCAATAAATATCTATTTTGGGAAGTTCCTAAAGAATATGTGCAAGCATTTGTGGCAAAATGTGTGGTATGGCAATGAAATAAAGGAGAGACTATCAGGACACTCGATCTCCTTCAACCATTAGCCATACCAAGCCAATGTTGGGAAGAAGTTTCAATCGATTTTATTATAGGATTACCCAAATATGAAGGAAAGAGTATCATTATAGTCATAATAGATCGAATGAAAAACTATGCTCACTTTTTCTCTCCTTCTCATCCTTTTAAAGAAATTATTGTGGAAGAAGCATTCATGGAAACAATTCAAAATCTACATGTAATAGCAAATATTATTGCAAGTGACAGAGATGCAAATTTCACTGGAAATTTTTGGACTTAATTATTTTCTTGTTTGGGTACTCAATTAGCTCACAACTCATCTTACCATCCTTAATTTGATGGTAAAGTTGAGATTGTGAATACATTTTTAGAGGTATATCTATGTTTCTTTGCATACGATAAAAAATCACACTTGTTTAAATGGTTTCCCTATGTAAGCCTCATGTTAACCCAAAAACCCCTTATTAAGCCATAGATATTGAGTGATTACATTTATTATTATTATATCGTTATGTAGGCTAGAAACCCTCATCGTCCCATTTTATTATAATTGTACCCTTTGTCTCCTATATATATACTAAGGATACCTAATATTAGGATAATCAAATATTGTCTTGTTCATTGCATTTATTATAAAAGGAGGTTTCCCCCTCAAAGAGGACTGCAAATATTGGGTTGTTATCATTTTAGGGTGCAAGGATGATAACATTATAATTTATTATCTCTATAAATGAACATAACGATTTCCACTTGAATAGTGGGTCAATCTTATTGAAGGGTTGTCCTGACTTACACATTGATTTAAGGGCCTAGCCGACTAACTCGACTTCGAGGCTTAATTGACAAATTCATCTAGCCCCTCCAAGAAATTCATGGTTGGGGCATGACCCTAGCTATCACTTGGTACTAGGAGTCCAATAAAATTAACAATTCACACATTTGAGTCTCGGTTTCATTTTTATGGACAGTTTCATCTCACTTCCTAGAGACATCTAGGGACACATGGTGAATTTCATCCTCGGGTATAAAATCCAAACCAAGAAATAGAAATGAGTTTAATGATATCTTAAAAGTATGTTTTTTAAAGGTCCATACAATAATTCTACACACAAAGTCTCGATCTAGTGCTTTGAAAATATTTTATTTCTATTTACTAATCAAAACACTAGCTCTAAAGATCCTCAAATAAATCATTTTATGGCCTATCAAATCTTGCGATTGTGGTTCCCTAGCTATAATTTATCTGTAAAATTCTGTGGATATCCTACTAGATAGTTCGTCACGATAGATCTGATAAATTATTCTTAAAATACTAAAATCTACACTATGAGGGTTTATTTCTCTTTATATTTTTGGATTTGTAAATTACTATTTATTGTGCATGCATGAAAATTATAATTATGTATAAAATATATAAAAACAAAATATAAACTCACAAACCATAATTGGTACAAGATATTTCCCAAGAAACCTTTCAAGAGAAAACTTAGCTAGAAGGTGAGGATGCTCTACTGTTATGAAACCAACTCACAAAAATATAGAAAAGAAAGATCATTGCCTCAGAATTCAGCCTCTTCGAGGTGGCAACCTCCTTTTCATTACACAAATTATCAATTCTTGGATGATACAATGATAGCACCTCCTTTCTATATATAGGAGTCTAAGGGGTGATAATATAATTAGAACCTAAATAACAATAATAATGTAAGGGCACAATAATAACAATAGTGGGCTTCTATGGGGCACAATAATAACAATATGGGGACTACATGGGCACAAAATTATAATAAGGTGGTTGTACTAATAACAATAAGGGGTTACACTAGTAGTATAGGGACCTAACATGCCCCTCTCCTTCAAAAAGTGTTTTCCTCAAAGTTTGAATAGTTCTTGATGCTTCTGTATAAAATTCTTGTCCTCCCGTGTGGAATCTTCAGCAGGTAAGTTCTTCCACTTGATGCGGTACTCTAAAATTGATTGATTTCGTACATATCGGGTTCTTGTTTCTGTGACTGCTCCAGGTTCCAATATGATTTGTCCTTCCTCATCAAGTTCTAGCAATATTTTTTGAACTAGGATCTTCTGCAACTTTTGAATGAGTGGCGACAATTATTTTTCCTTCTTCCATTCATCCCTTGCTTCATTTATCCAATCTGGTTGGATAATTGAAATATCACTAAACAAAGCTTCTGCATTATCATCCTTTCTTGAGAGTGCATCTGCCACAACATTTTGCTTCACTTTTATGTAGATGATTTCAAAGTCATAACCCAACATCTTCGTGACCCAATTTTTTTGTTCTTTTAAAGATAATCTTTGTTCTAAAAAGTATTTAAGGCTATCATGATCCGTTTTTACCTTGAAGTGTCTTCCCATTAGGTAAGGTCGTCATTTCTTAAGTGTGTGTAGGATTTCCAACATTTCCTTCTAATAAATAGCTTTGTGTAAATACTTTCCTTTGATTGGACAACTTTGGAAAGAAATGAGTCTTTCTTCTTGCATTAAAACAACATTGATTCCATTTCCTAAGGCATCACATTCCACAAAGGTTTTTGTGAAGTCCAGTGTAGCTAAGACTGCTGCTTAGCACATTGCCTCTTTAAGATGTTCAAAGGTCTTTGTTGCCTTTGGAGTCCATGAAAATGCATATTTCTTCAATAATGTTGTTAGAGGTGCTACTATTCTCCCATAATTCTTAACAAATTTGCAATAATACCCTATTAACCCAAGAAATCCTCGTAGATGCTTTATTTATGTGGGGATTTTCCATTCCTTAATGGTTCTAATTTTGCTAAGGTCTAGCTTAACACCTTCATGAGATATAATATGACCTAGATATTCCACCTCTTGTACTCCAAAGAAACATTTGGAGATTTTTGCATATAATTGTTTCTCCTCCAATAGTTTGAGCACCATGTCAACATGTTGGGCATGATCCTTCCAAGGCTTGTTGTAGATTAGTATATCATCAAAAAATACTAACACAAATTTTCTAAGGAAGGGTTTGAAAATGGAATTGATCAAACCTTGAAATGTAGAAGGTGCATTAGTAAGGCCAGAAGGCATGACCAAAAATTCATAATGACCCTCATGAGTTCTAAATGTTGTTTTTGGAATGTCTTTAGTCTTCATTCTGATTTGATGATATCCTGAACGAAGATCCAACTTGGTGAAGTAAATTGATCCATGCAATTCATTAAATAATTCATCAATGATAGGAGTGGGAAATTTATCTTTAAAGTGAGCTCGTTGAGCTCCCTATAATCTAGACACATGCACCATGATCCATCCTTCTTGTGAACTAATACTACTGGAGTAGAGAAAGAACTTTGACTAGTTTGAATTATACCAACCTCTAGCATTTCTACAACCATATGTTCAATTTCACTCTTTTGGGCATAGAGATATCTGTACAGCCTAATGTTTGGAGGAACACTTCCTGGAATCAAATGAATGGCGTGAACATGATCATGAATAGGTGGGAGACCTTTGGTAGTCTCAAATACCTTAGAATGATTGTCCAATAATTTTTGGAGATCTAGAGAAATAGATGATTTCCATGTCGGAACCTCTAGTGAACATAATTGTGAAATTCTACCTCGTTGTTCCTTCTTTAGAAGTTTTGTCATACCATTAGAGCTGATTATCTTTCCCGATCTCCCTGCAATACTACTAAATTCAACCTCCTTTCCTTCCGTAGAAAATTTCATGAAAAGTTCTTGAAAATTAAAAGCTATTGTACCTAAGGATTGTAACCATTAGACTGCTAGTACAACATCAACACCACCCATTGGAATGGAAAGCATTGAGCTATTCAATACATATTCTCCCATGGATAACTTGATATTATGGCACCTTCAAGAGCAATTTATGGTTCCTCCACTTGTAACCATTAGTTGAAACTCTAGTGTTGGATATAGGAAGCAATTCAATTCCTTTGCTATCTTACAATGAAAAAAATTATGGATACTTCTCGAATCAACCAACACTATTACCTTTTTCTTCTTGATATGTCATTCTATATTGATAGTTTGAGGAGTGGTAATTCTTGTCAATCCATTACAAGATATGGTCAGATTCATTTCTTCTTGATCTAAGGTTTGTTCTTGGATTATATCCTCTTCTTTTCACATTTCTTGTTCCTTTTCTTCCTCCTCTTCACAATCTATGTAGAATAACTTCTTCTTAGCACACTTATGACCTTTAGTGTATTTGTTATCACAACGGTGAGAAAGCCCTTTTGCTCTTTTTTCTTCCAATTGGTGTGGTGTCAACCTTGTAGATTGTGGAAGGCTAGGGGCAGCAATACTTCCATCTTTATAGTTGTGAGTGGTAGACTTCCTGGCTACCATCATTTTGCTTTCCATTTTTCTTGCTAACCTGAGTGCCTTCTCTAATGAATTAGGTTCCCAAAGGTGAACTTCATGTTGGATATTATCCTTTAAAGTCCCTATGAGTACATCGATCCTATGCTCCTTTAGAATATCCTTTACCCTTATGTTCAATTTTTGGAATTCCTCAATGTGCTCCATCATTGAAGCCTTTTGTTTGAGATTTATCAATTGGCTAAAAAAAGTGTTTCCTTTTGTATCCTCATAATGTGCTATCATTTCTTTCGTAAAAATTTCCGAAGTGACAATTTATTTCTGAGAGCAAAGCCATCGATACCATACAAACTAATTTGGTTTGAAATATAAAGTTGCAATACGTACCTTCTATGTGTTTTGCACATTATGGAGATCGAAAAAAATGCTCCATCTATAGTATCCATGTTCCAGGATCCTTGTCATCAAACTTCCTCATATCAATTTTTGGAACATGATGGGTCTTCAATCCAACATTAGAGTCTATGAAATCATGATTAACATTTTTTTTGTTCTCATCATGAGTTTCCTTTACTACCCTTTCACCATTAGTGACCATTTCTTGTAGCAACTTATTCAAATTTATTTTCAATTCTCCCATCTTATTGTCCATGCCATTCATCTTAGCATCCATGCCATCCATATTAGCTTCCATGCCATCCATCTTAGCTTTTACGTGTTTCCTTAAACCCTCCATCTTAGCTTCTACATCTTTCTCTAAACCATCCATATTATCTTTTGTTACCTCTTGTGCGAGTGAAATTGGTTGCACTTGGTTTGGTAATATTGATATATCATGTTGCATTTCTTCCTCTTCTTCATGAATCATGATAGAGCTTTCAAGTTGCTTACTAGGTGTTTCCATTTTCTTTATTCGGGGCATCAATTATTGATAATATTGCTTCACTATGTCCTTCGAATTCCTTCAAACTAATTTTTCAAACCAAGCTTATGCAAAAATTTAAAAAATACACACCTTTTTTCACTTGTAGGAGCTCAATATTGAATCTGATGTACCTCTGTAATTTTGGATCTCCTAGTTTTGAAATCGTGACCTACAGTATCCCTCCGCGTCCTCTTTCCAATGCCTCCAGTCTGATCAAAATTAAATTCTCCAAGGAAGAGTTATGTTAAATCTCCCACGGTGACCTAATTATAAACTAGTTCAATAGAGCAAACTTGTATGACATGCCACATGTCACTGTTTCAACCTTAGTACCTAAAATGGATACACAGAAAAATAAAGGTTGTCCTATTTCTGAAAGTTCTTACGAGATTTCAATCTGATGCTCAAAACAATATTTATGATGATTTTCCCCAGGTCATCTATTTGGAATGTAATTTGGGAGTCTGCAAAAATGCCAATTTCCTCAAATCATATCTACACAAATATAGCAAGAAAAGCTCTTAAATTTGGACTTGAAGTGTAGAACTATTTCAGCCCAAATGGATTTTTTGTTTTAGCTTCTGAAACATCACAGAAAAAAGCTATAGTAAAATGGCATGATGACTTGTTTGGCGCAGCGAAACCCTAGAATCCAATGCTCTGATACCAAATTTTATGAAACCAGCTCACAAAAAGATAGAAAAGATCGATCAATGCCTTAGAGATAAGCCTCTTAGAGGGGAAAACCTCCTTTACATTACACAAATGAAAAATTCTTAGATGATTCAATTGACAAAACCTTCTTTCTTTATATAGGAGTCGATGGGGTCACAATATAACCAAGCCGACCTAACAGTAATAATATAAAGGCACAAAAATAACAATAAGGGATACAATGACAATAGTAATGGGTGGATCACTAATATTATAGGGACCTAACATGCTTCTTCAAGGGTTCAACCCTTAATAACTCATGAAGAGAGTTATTTATACAATAGTAGAACTAAGAAAATATACTAAACTATTTTTACAAAAATAGATTATCAAAATAAAGGCTTCTAGTTGATCTGCCACTATTTTGATACTACGTTGTTGGTGACTCACTGAAAAAACTAAAAATTGTGGAAGTTGGCTAACTATTCCTCCAAAAGTTGAATTTTGTTCGATTTTCATGTTGTATGTCATATTTACTTATGACCTTTCATCTAATACACTTTCATCTTATACAATTTGACTTGTATTTCTTTATATGTCTCCTATGTTTAGTCTTTTACCATGAATGCTCTATCACCCGCTTTTACTTTTACCAATCACAGCAAATCACATAATCTGGTATCTTTTACTCTTATCCTACATTTATGTCTTTAGTAAAATTGAATTTCACTAAAGACCTATTTGACTTCATGTGAAAATGTGATATGATGTTGTTGATTTATCTCTGTTTTAACAGTCACTGTCTCTGCGTAAAATATTTCTTCTGCTCTATGTACAATTGTCTTTTCCTTCTTAATAAAGCCTTTTGAGTAGATTTCTTTGCGAATCTTGGAGTAAACAGGTTTTGTGGAACTTGTATCAAAATTGTTTATCCAAGCTTCTGGTCTTCTAATCACCTGCAAAATAAAACAATTTATTAATAAAAACATAGGTTGGTAGGGAGATGATAATGGTTTCAGGGAACAAGAAAGCCTATGGATGAATTCTGGAGCGTGTTCGGGTGGTAAACAATGGTTAAATTGGGTTCTAGATGCTCTGGGTGGTGCATGAAAGCTTAGGCAGGTTTCACTGTGAAAACGGGCAAAAAGAGTGAAAATTAACATATTTGGATTTTTAATGGGTAATGTTTAAACTTTGCCATAGAATTTGATAAGTGAATAGTAGATGGTTTCAGCTTATGCAGGGAGGCAGTATTAAAGTTCATCACACTGCTTTTGGCAGTCAGGCAGTTTTTCCATGAGAACACGTGAGTTCACGTAAAGATGCCACGTAACCAAAATGGGATTGAGAAAAACCACCAATATTGCATGCTCTCGGGCGGGTAAAGCTTGGAAACAAAACCAACATGATATGGATGTGCACTGTTAGATCTGGGGATGCAAGATCTAACAGTTGTTGTGCGCTGGAAATGCACAGAGGGAAATCGGGTGGAGATTAGCGAGACCTGGGGAATAATTACAATGGATTTATAATTAATTAATGAACAAAAAGGGTTACAAATATAATGAATGGGTTTATGGAGTGTGATCAGGGTTGAATGTGGCGGGGTTTATTAACTACATGAAGGGGGTGGGTTAAAGTTTTATATATCAGGAAAATGTGAATATAACAGAGGTTTGTTAACTAATGCGGGGGGAAAGTGAGGTGGTAAGTATTTTTGGGATTTTAAGTCCCGAAACACTAGAAAGCAGATAAGGATGTTTGAGTGGCCAGTATAGAAAAATGCCTATTTTGGACCCCCCCGACGATAAAGTTTGGATAAAGAATGAGGGGCAAAAAGGGTCATGGGTCGTCAGATGATGGAAGGGTTTGAAGGATGAGAGGTGAGGTGGTGGGTGTTTAACAGATGATCAGAAATGGTGGTGGGGTCACAATTTCGAATGTGGAGGTTTATTAACCACACCAAGGGTGGTGGGTTAAAAGGATTTATATTGGAAAAAGTGATTTTTTGAAGTTAATTAAGATAAAGCGTGGGGGAGACAAAACGTAGGATAAAGGGTCTTTATAAGTTAAAAGGGTTTTGTCGGTAAAAATATGAATGGTGGGTTTAAAGTTAAATAATGCAGGGGGGGAGGGATTTAAACTTAGAATAAAGGGGTTTTATGGTTTTTTTGGGTGAAATAGGGAAATTAATAAGGGGAAAGTGATTTTTTCAAAGGGGAATGGTTTTCACACTTGCGAAAAGGGGTTTTTGGTAGGGGAATGACCTTTGGAGGGTAATTTGCTAGGAAAATGTGTGAAACCAAGGGGCAAAGGTGAAAATGAAGGGAAAAGGGGAAATTAGTAAGTATGTAGTGGGGGATGAAATGAAATGAGGGGAAGTTTAATTAAGGCAGCTTGTGAACATCCTTTCACTTTCATAACTATTCATGCACACTGAAACATATGATCAAGCATGATAAATGTGCTTATGCTTTGACAACCTTGTACTTCTGCAACCTTTCTTCTACCTACCCTAAATTACTTACCCTAACATTCTTTCTTCACTTTATTGGGTGCATTTAAGCTAGCAGACCCTTTATTTCTTTTCGTGAATAATCTACCTCTATACCTTATTCTTTCCATTAGCTCAGATTAAACTGTTGATCCAATTTTCTTTTCTACCTATGGCAATCAAATTAAAACAAATCCAATTATGGTTAAACTATATAATTGGATTAAATAAACTACTGTGGCATCTAAACAAAGAGCACAAAACTATTATTTCCAAAAGTGAATTAGAGTAAAAGTAGTGGCATTTAGATTTGCAACACTTTCAGAGTTTATTGCCTTTTGCTTTTCTCTCTAACCTAACATTTTATTTTTGCCTTCATTTTTTAGGGCATCTATTCTAACATTTGTTTTTCATATGCACAATTTGTCAAAATATTTCCTAACATTTTTATTCGGTATTCTTTTTGTCCATATCCTAGCTTAACATT
Organism: Pinus taeda; assembly: GCA_000404065.3. NCBI lineage: Eukaryota > Viridiplantae > Streptophyta > Pinopsida > Pinales > Pinaceae > Pinus > Pinus taeda. The sequence continues at coordinate 21,824 of APFE030472192.1, read as the reverse complement.
TTTTTGAAAAATACTTTCATTTTCTGGACTAATTTATTCTAGCTTAACAATATCAAAAAATGCTACAAAACACTTAATCATCTTAAAGAAAATGAGGCATAAAGGAATCTAGGGTTCATGATTCACTCTTTCAAGTTGTTTGAAGATGTCACTGTCGAAGGCATCCTAGAAGTCATAATTCTACGGCATCTTTGAAGTCTCCTTGAAGGTCTTAAAAGCATTAAGATAGTTGGAGACGTCATCAATAAGAAGGACTCTTAGTTGAAAAGTAAGTATCATATTGTCTTCTATATCTCAATCTATAGATCATATGGCTACATTTTGCAATGAAAGAAATAAGCTCATTGGATCCATAAACTTACTAGCACTTTTCACTCACAAAAAATGAAGTCATGGAATTTGTCCTGGGTGAAGTGGTTGTAGCATACAAAGAAAGGAATCAAGAGTTAGAAAAATAAAAGAAGGGAAAAGTAAGGGCATAAATAATCAGAAGCACAAAAACACAGATTTCATATCCCCTACCACTTATTCATTTCCTTCCACTTCTGAACGACTTGAAGCTTCTACTTGTGAACAACCTAAAGAGACTCTATATATTCAAATCCACTCTTTGAAGCAAAAGAGGGTATTCATTCACAGGTCCCAAAGTTAGTTCTTAAGACTCCTTCAAAGTTATTTAGGATATCCCCTCCTTCTTCACCTCCACATAGTCAGACACCCCCTCAATCTCCTTCTTCTACCTCTTCTTCATCTTCTTCTTCTTCATCCACACAAACACCTCATACACCACCTTCTACTGTGGCATTCCGACCTATTGTACAATCTAGATATGCAACTTTAGTGTTACCTTCTAACCTTGATGCATTCCCAGCTGGATACTTGAAATACCTTCTGAGGTATAACGGAGAAATTGGTCTCTCAGCTGATGACCATCTTCAAGCTTTTCTAGACTTTGTAGACAAAATGAATATTGAACAATAAAATGTTTACATAAGATTGTTTGTATAGTCACTTGAAGGAAATGAAAGAATTCGGTGTAGGTATTTACCTGTAAATTCAATTACAAATTGGGAAGAGCTTATGAACATATTTAAAAATCAATGGGGTGTAAAGAAAGATCCTCTTTACTTTTTCACTGAGTTTGAGGAACTTAAAAGAAACCTTGGTGAACCTGTATCATATTTTATCAAAAGGTTTAATAAACTCTATCATAAGATGCCCCGTGATTGTAAACCCCCTATATCAATAGCTAAGTCTAGGTTTTATAAAGCCTTTGACAATGATTTTGTTGTAATCCTAAGAGAGAGAACTTCAAGAACTCTTGAAGATATGCAAACAAATGCTATAGAGGTGGAAGAAAATAGGTCTTCTTCAACTTCCTTGAAAGCTAAAGAGGAAAAGGCCCAAAGAAAACTCAAATCTATTCAAGAGGCCTCTAGTTCCTCTAGTTCTTCTAAGACTAAAATAGAAGATTCTAAAATAGATGAAATAACTTCTCTTCTTAGAAATCTATCTAATAGAATTTCCAACATTGAGTCAACCTAGGATAGTTCAACAAATAGTTACTAGACCCCAAAATAAAAATGAAGGTCATTATAAAGGGAATCCACAATTGCAAATTCTTCATAGACCTAGTAATGATCAGTAGGTTCCCACTCCTTTACTAATAGATGAACGACAACCTGATGAAAATACTATAACTATTACTGAAGATATCAATAACATGGATACTTCTTCTAATCAAATAGTTATTATTCCTCTCTCACAACAAAATCAGGTCCAACAAGATCGAGAATCCTCACAGGTTTCTAAATGCCATGCCTTCTCTAAATTTTTAATTGCAAAGTTGAACAAGAGATATGATATTAGGCCTAGACCCGACCCTCGAAGACCTCTTAAGGAAACTCCAATAATTGAACCTTGTACCAAAGCTACTAAAACTCAAACAATTGTTATTCGACCTTTAAATCAGTCAACTGATACTGCTCAAAATGATAAAAATGCTTTGACTACATTTAATGTTGAAAAAGAGTTAGAAAGAGTTAAAATCCCAATTCCACTTTTAGAACTTTCCAAAAACCCTGGGTATAAAAATCAAGTCTCCAAATGGATACAAAACACCTCGGTTCATGTTGAAAGTGATATCATTAGTCTGCAAGATGAAAAGCCAGCAGTTGTCTTTAGTCCTAGCTCAAATATGATAGATGAAATAATGCCTCCTTTCTATGTAACTCTTAAGAAAAATGATTCCATGTTATATAATTGTATGCTTGATTCTAGAGCATCACATAATCTCATGCCAAAAACAATTATGGACCATTTGAAACTTGACATAACTAGATCCTATCATGACTTGTACACCTTTGCTTCTAAAAGGATGCCCTACTTAGGATTGATTAAGGATTTAGTAGTCACCCTTGCCCAAATTCCAGTGAAAAGTGTAGTGCTTGATGTAGTTGTCACAGATATTCCTCCAAAATTTGGAATGCTCCTTTCTAGGTCTTGTTGTGCCAAATTAGGGGGAACTCTTCAGATGGATATGTCTTATGCCACTATTCCAGTTTGTGGGGCAGAAAAACTAATTTTATATAGAGAGATAAGATTTGTGCACATTGTTTGCAAAACAGACTAGCCAAGGAGCCATCCCATTTATGCAATTGATCAAGATTTTGGCCGCTTTGAACTCTCTTCAAACCAAATTCATGAAACTCAAGTTAAAATATATGATGTAATTGAAAGTCCTATACCAAATCAAACTAATGTATGGAAACTATTTTTTGATGGTTCTTGTACAAAATATGGATTAGGAGCAAGGGTGGTTTTAATTTCACCAGAAAACAGAAAATATCACCCAATCATGAAAACTCGACCTCAAATTTACAAATAATGTGGCTGAATATGAAGCTTTCCTTTTGGGACTACAGTTAGCCAAAAGCTTAAAGGTTCAAAACTTAAGTGTTTTTACAAATTCATAACTTATTGTCAAACAAGTGAGAAATATTTGCTAGACTAAGCATCCTAGACTTATGTCTTATCGAAATGAAGTTTGGGTTTCAGTCGAAAACTTTTTTGATGCTTTTAATTTGACATATATTCCAAGAAATCAGAATATTCATGCAGATGTCATAGCTGTTTTTGTTACTTCTTTTAAAATTCCTGATCAGACCAGTGAACTCTATCGAATACAAGTCAAGTATAGACCATCCATCCCAGACAATCTAAAACACTGGGAGATATTTGAAGATGATGAACATTTGAAATCTTTTCTACAAGTTATAGATGAATTTTCAATTCTACAAATCGATGAAGATAGACAAGAAATAAACGAAAATACAAATGAAAATGATACTTCAAATTTCAATTCAAAAATTACTGATCATGACATTTTTCAATTGTCTAACAATTTTATTCCCAAAGGCCTCATTCCTTTAGAAAAAATGTTTGATCAAAATGATGTCCTCTAAAACCGTCAGTCCATTTCTTCACAAGATGACATAGAAGAAATTAATATTGGAACAAATGATGATATTAAAAACATAAAAAATGTGCATCTCTAGATCCTGAGATCAAAGCTCAATATCTTAAGTTACTTCAAAATTATATGGATGTTTTTGCATGGACCTATGCTGATCTAAAAACCTATGATACTTTATTAATACAACATAAGATTCATTTAAAGCCAGAAGCAGTTCCTTATCAACAAAAACTTAGGAGGATCAAACTAGCTCTTCTACCAACTGTAGAAAAGAAAATTAAGAAAATGCTAGATGCCCAAATTGTTCTCCCTCATAGATATTATAATTAGGTTGCAAATTTTGTTCCCGTGGAGAAAGAAGAATGGAGAAATCAGACCCTATGTGGACTTTAGAAATTTGAACAAAGCATCATTAAAGGATAACTATCCTTTGCCCAAAATGTATCAGTTACTTCAAATGGTTTTAGGAGCACAAATACTTTCTATGCTTCATCGTTTTTCAGGCTATAATCAGGTAAATGTTGATTCAGCAGACAGGGAGAAAACAACCTTTGCTACACCCTGGGCTACATTCATGTATGCTAGAATGCCATTTGGCTTATCCAATAATATAGCAACACTTCCGAGAGCTATGGACGCAACTTTTGTGGGTCAGGTAAATAAATTTGTGGTCATTTATGTTGATGACATAACTATTGTTTCTAAATCTGATAAAAAATATCTAAAGCACTTGATGAAGGTTTTTGACAGGAGTAGAAAATTTGGAATATCATTGAATCCTAAAAATTCTATGTTTGCTATCAAAGAAGGAAAACTATTGGGCCATATAATTTCAAAAATGGGATTCGTGATTGATCCCAAGTGTGTGTCTGTGATTAAAACGTTGACCTTACCTAGAAATAAGAAAGAGGTTCAAGCTTTTCTAGGCAATATTAATTTTTTAAGGAGATTCATCCCAAATTATGTTGAGATTGTAAAAGATATAACTGACATGCCCGAAAAGATCATGAAGTTAAATGGATTGTTTCTTCCAGGCATGCACTTGATCATATCAAGAAAGCTATCTCTAAAGTTCCCACCTAGCCAACCCTGATTACACTAAACCATTCAGTATCTTTTCCTTTTCCTCAGAAATAAACCTTGTTGTTGTTCTACTACAAAAGAATGAAGATTCCCATGACCAACCCATAGCCTTTTTTAGTAAGGTTATGAGAGATGTTGAGTTTAAGTATGACATAATTGAGAAGCAATCCTATGCCCTTATTCAAGCCCTGAAATCATTCAGGATGTATGTCCTACATTCTCTTATTACTGCTTATGTTCCTAACAATGTTGTTGTTGGGCTTGGAATCCCCTCAAGGCATGCTCTGGGGCTTAAAGCCCAAGTTTTGACCAAATCCTTTTGTAAAAGCTCCACGAATTGTAGGCACGGAGCACAAAATCATAATAGAGTCATAGGGTTGTCTGCCCTAGTTTTTGTAATGTAATGTCAGCTGGATAGATCTACCCATGGCCCGTGGACCATGGGATTGTATAAATAGAGCGAGGCTCTAAGTGTATAGAATAACTAATAGCATAGCATAAGAGGATGATAAGTCCAAGTGATTGAGTCGAAGTGTGCCTTTGGGTCATAGAATAGGAGAAGGCTCTACAGTTGAGTGCACAGAAGCCTAGTAGCCAGCAACTGAGTGCACAGACCCCTACAATTGAGTGCACAGGGCAGGTCGATTTTATAACCATTGGAATAATCAATAAAGAGAATTTTACCATATTTTTGTGTATCTTTTCCTATTTTAATGTATTATTGGGTATAATTTGCAAGTATACTCTTTATATATTGCGCGAAGTCATATGAATGATTTGTATAAATAAATATAATGTAAGATGTCCAAGTACGCGAAGGTAATTAACTGGTATAAGAAGATAAGTAAGGTCTTGGGTAATAGTGCAAAACACTGTACTAGAAGCGTGAAAGCTCCACAGCCCCTGGTTAGGGCTACGTGAAGGCAATGTATCAAGACGTAAGGAACAGGGTAGTGTGCGAAGTGACCTGTCTATAGGGACGCATAGTTGGACTAGTTGAACCTCTCAGACATCTCAAGGGTGCAAAAACCTGGTTCCAACACCCTCCCATATTACTTCAGGTGAGACCTTAGTCCGCGCTCCATGGACTGTTGCTGAAAGGGCCAGTAGTGTAGGGATTTGTTTGCCTAATTAACTCCGAACCTGGGCCAGGCCCCAACAAGCCAACAAATGGTTCTGTTGCCAGGACCTAGATCTCCATAAAGATGTCTGATGTCGTATCATAGGAATTTGACAAAGAATGGAATTGAAGATTGGTTGGACAGGAAGATTGACGAGTCTACGGTGTAAGAAAACAGGAAACTATGACTATCAAAGGAAGAATGGTTAGACTTCTACTTATATACAAATATCCATGAAATTTTCTTTACATCCTTCCCCACTGAGTTATACGAGTGGATCGTGAAGCTAGCAGATAGCCAAGGAAGGTGTAAACTCGATAGACCTATTGTGTGGACTCTAGAATTGGTGCACATATTGGAAGCATTAGAAGATAAGATCGCACGCACTGTCAATCACTGGCTCGATCAAATCATAGGAGGATTTATCACTAAATTCTCGATAGATACTTCAGTCAGCTCTAGTGAGGCAGAACGGCGCTTCCTCATAAGACCGCGAGGTAAGTACATTAAATCTTTGAACACTTGGATTAAAATTCTACTATGTGAAAAATGGGTTATGCAAATAAATTGATGTTTGGGGCTATGTGAAGTGGGAGAATCTACAAAAACGAAGATAGCACAAAACTAGAAACTAACCCCTTGATTTCAACTCCGCGAGGGGGCGAAGAAGAGCTCACGAAAGTCTCACCAATGAGTGCGATCAATTTGATAAGGCAGAGAATTCTGCGCATACCACCCCCACCCACACCACTGCCATTTTCATCGTCTTCACCCCCTTCTTCAGCCATACCACCTCCGCCACCAGCACAAAGTAGTATGGCAAGCATGATAAAGCTACCATTGTTCAAGGGACTAGGGAATGAAGATTTGGACCAGTTTTGGTTTGTGATAAAAGATGTATGGGAATCACAGGCAGTCACGGATGACAATATAAAGAAGGCAACATTGGTCAGTGCTCTGCAGGATCACGCTGACCTGGTACATTAAGAATTCCAATGACAATTCGAATGCGGGGATCATGAATATCCAACCTATGCTAAACAAAGAATTTAGCAGCCCAAAGTCAGAGGAACAGTCGATTATTGGGTTCAACGAAATCACAATGCTACCAGGCGAGAACCCATGGGAGTTGGATTGAAGACTAAAGTGAGAAATTCACGAAACTCACATGACGTTAATAATTGCGAATGGTTTATAGCATCATTAATGTCGCATCTGTTGGATACCTATACCAATAGGTTTCATATTTCATGATTGGATATCAAAGGTCCAAATATGCTCTGCTTTGACAACTGCAAAGATCTCATATTTCCCTAAAAAGGCAATGTCTGTATCAGTTTTGATAAAACTCAATTTTGATGGCTGGTCCAACAGTCTAATCTGGATCATGCCATGTTTTCAATTTCCTTGTTTTAGAATAGAGATTGATATCTGTCCAAACTGTTTAATCTTGGCAGATAAGTAGATAGGTAGAGAAACAAAGGTTCCCAACTGCCTAATCTGGGACCTTGGAAGGAATAAGGGTTGCATTAGATAGGGAATGTGAGAAAAAGCCAATAAAAAGAAAAGGCATTAAAAGGGTTTGCAAGTCCAAGTGCACCCTCCAAGAAGGAACAAAAAATGCTAGGAAAGCTAGTTGGGTAGGTAGATGGGGTTGCAGAAATGGTGTCTCTTTCAAAATCAAAATTGCTGAAACATTTACAGGAAGAGCAGCACTTTGGAGCATGACTAACTCCCTTGTTTCTCATTTGTAAATCACTCATTACTAACACCCTTTCCCCAAGTTGCACAAAGCATAAGAAATTCAAATGTTTTACATTCTTATGGCTTTGAGAAGCCACATTTCTTGTGCAAAAATCTTTTCATTTTGAACTACTCCTAGTTTCAAATGATTTTCAGAGAAAATTTGGTTGAACTAGTCCTCACTCATGTGTTTCCTCCATATTAACAGCTAACTCTACTATTCTAGCCCCCTATACCCCTTTATCCCTATTAGTATAAACACCATGGTGTATAAACCCCAAAATGCATAAATATCCCCTCCCTGGCACTATAGCCATAATATTCTCTCCCTGGGACTTGAATTGACACCTGGTCAAGGTCAAGAACCCATGACTCACCTTTTGCTTCCCCTGAAACCACTTTCCCTACCCAAAATGCCATATTGCCTTGAAAAACCTTCAAAAACCTTCAGAACCTTGAAAAACCTTTGAAAAACCCAGAAAATCACCAAAGGGGCGGAAAGCATTGAAAATTACCCTCCCCGTGCTTTATCCTAAGGTCGGGGGTCATTTTCCCTTTATATTTTATAAAACCCGTTTAAACCCCTTTTTCCAAAGTTTCCGCCTTCGGAAATATTTATGTCTGAAAACCTTGCAAAACCCGCAAAAAAAAAACCCCTAATCCTAAAGTTCACGGCAAATTATTAAATTGAATATTTTAATGGCCGGGCGGGCCCCTCCCAAACATGCACGACCAGTCGGAGGACCCGCCAGCCGTCCGATCTCCGCCAGTCGAGATCCAAGGGTGGGCGGTCAATATCGCAGCCCGATCTGCCGACCGTTAACGTCCGGGGAAAGCGGTTTTCGGCCCGTACAGGGACGCGTGGCGGGCACGGAGGTTGTTCGGAGCTCCCTCCCTGATACCACCTTTGCTCCAAAAGCGGTGCGGGGAACCCGCTTACCACCACTCCACTTACCGCCTCCCACCACCACGTCACCCTGACGTCACCTCACGTCCATCCGCTTCTGCGCCCCGTCGACCTCCACGCTGTCTTACCACTGCATCATCCTGCCACCGTGTCCCGCCACTCTGGCCATCATGTCAGCGCCACGTCATCACCCTACGGCGGGCCCACCATGACTTCATGCTGACGTCATCAGCGGAAAAGCGCCAATCGCGTTATTTTGCAAAAATTAACGTTATAATCGGCCTAATAAGCCGTTTTTTGTCATTTTCATTTGATTAAGAAAGAGAGCCGTTAAACGACCAGCTCCTGCGAAATTTGACCCCGATAGCCAATTTGAAGATTTCGACCGTTGAAAGTCCAAAATTCACGGTGCCAAGCCTCCACAGCTCAGCTCGCAAGTGCCCAAGCCGATTTATCCAGGTATTTAGCCAGTTTCCCCCGTTTCGCCCGTGCTTTCTAAATTCTCTGTAAATACACCAATTAACTCCATTAAAACCTGCAAATTATAGTTCTGTCTATCACATAAAGCCTGTCTAGCAACCTACAGCACCCTAAAACCGCAATTCAGTAAGACAGTGCTCGTTTCGCGGGCTGAAACCCCAACACCCTTCCCGAGGTACTCGGCATTGTTCCCTTTTGCCTAGTACAATCCAATTGCTGTTACAATAGAGAAACCTGAGGAAACCCTGCAAAAATTCTCAGTAACCATTCACACCCTGTGAATTTCACAGAAAAAACATATAATCCAGCTTGCTAATTCCCTCTGCAAAGGAAGAACTCACTGTATTAGCAGTTGAGTTAAAGCCAGAAGCACTTGATTGAATAACTGCCCATTCTTCCACAAACCAGCTCCTATCATGGCGTCTCCTGCAACTTCATCCATCAGTGTAGCCTCACAAAGTCAGACAAACAAACAGCTGGAAGCCCAGACGCTAGTAGATAAGGATAGTCTCATTGGAGACTTTGAAGGGAGCAGGGACTTTTTACAGACCTTCAGCAGGTTAAGGGAAGACCACAGGGATGGACATGGCACACATGGAGTCTCGGAATCAAACCTGCCCTATTACTGTCTCCCAGCTGTGAATGTTTTCCCTGAAATCATTCACCTCTGTGCTGAGCATTATGATGCAGAGCATAGAGCCATCAGCACCTCATCAGGGAGGATCCTTTTCCAAATCAATGCTGAGACCATCAACAAAATGCTACATTTTGATCAGACAGAATTGCTAATCCCATTCTCCATGAACCAGTTGATGGACGCTGGTGACAAACTGACTCAGGAAGAACTACAGAGAATCAGCAGATATTTCATGAGGCCTGAATGCCATACCTCAGAGCCCCCTCCCTATCAGAATGATCAATTCAACGAGGTGGGCAGGCTATTACTGGACATGATAGCCTATGTATTGGGGTACCAGGACAGTGAACATGTGGACAGAGGCATGCTAGCAATGCTATCTGTATACAGCCCATATCAACCCCCTGCCAAAAAATACAACTTTGCCAAATTCATAGCCAACAGGATCCATGATCAGCTGACCAAATTAGACAGACAGGGGGTCTTCAGGTATTCAGGCTACCTTTACCATATGTTCATGTACTATCACTCTGAAGCCTTCCCATGCTATATCAGAAGGTTGGACCATACAGGGGAAAGAAGATCTGTTATCTTCTGGACCTCAGTCTATCACCACGTGACAATTTCACCATATACCTTTTGTGAATTTGTTGACCAGTTTGTCTACCCCCTCTGCTGCATGCTAATGAAGTCCCCACCTCCCAGGGTGTCTAGTGAGATAAAGAAAGCTTTGCAGCTTTCCAAGAAAAACAAGATAGGTGACTGGTACCTATATGAGCACCATACAGTCTTCAGGATCTATGGATGTGAGGTATGCCCATATAGGCTCCCAAAATATGTGCCAATGAGGTTATTTGCACTTGAATATTATAGACAATTGATTCAATCGGACCTCACCCACTTCCATGGCGCCAAGAAAAAGGCTCACCTCAGCTTCAAGAGTGAAATGGGCCCTTTCATTATGAATAGGAAGGAAGGATGGGAGGATGCAGATCTGATCCTGAAAAACAAATACAAGCTATCTTATAGCTTTCGGTGGGTCCCTTATGACCCTCGAAGGAGTCATCTCGGCTAAGGAACAAGTACCAGGCTCCTAGCCATCTAAGCATTGCCAAATACCCTCATATAGAAACAATTATGCCAATCTGCAAGAATGGCAACCAGATCTCTAGCCTGAGAGTTTTAAACTTGAGGAAGGAGAGAATGCTTAAGAATGTAAAGGAGCTTGAAAAAACTATTGACCTGGATTATGTGCAGCAGGTACCCTTATTATTGCCTTACTCAGTAGGACAAGGGATCTCATCAAAAACAATTGTACTTCAAGCACCTTCAACATCAAGATCAGCCATGGACAAAGGTAAAAGCATATTAGGGGCAGAGGAACAACAGACAGAGCAACAGGCTCAACAGCAGGCTGGACAGCAAAAAGAAAAGGAAACAGAGCAGGAGACCCAGATGGAGACAGAGCAGCACTCAGGCCAGCAGCAGAAACAAGTGGAAAAGCCACAGAATGGGCTGCCAAAGACCCCTGTAGTACGAACTCCACCTCCACAAACACAGCAGTCCAGTGCCCCAGTCTTACAGACCCCGGCACATGAAGAAAGGGGAGTTAAAAGACACAGAGAAGAGTCCACTCCTCTCAGTGGACCTTCAGACCAGCCAGGGGCCAAAAGGCAAAGGGCAGACTCCCCTGAAATAGAAGACATCACTGATGATGTCTTAGACATTGAGAAGGACAAGGAGAGCAGCCTACAGACAGGAACAAGCTCCTCCCAGCAGGAGCAGAATTTACAAGTCAGTTTGGGGGTGGCCTCCCAATCCCAGCAGAGCAAGAAGCCTAAGAGCACCAAGGCTTCTTTTATAGAAATCAAGGCTCAAAATGAGCTATTGAGGCAGGAGGTGTACAAACAGTTTATAGACGCTACACCGACCATGCAGGAAAGGCTGATGTTAGTCTATGACATCCGACAAGAGAAGATGATCTTCAGCCATTTCAAACCCAAGGTACCGCAGCCTAAAAGTGCTGCAGATTACACCAAAACAAGGGTGGAGGTCCTGGCCAGCAACATACATCCAATGGACCAAATTGAACTCCACAAGCAGGCTGGAGAAATGGTGTATGCCACCCTTGTGGAAAAGGCCACATTGGCCTATGAGCTGAAGGAAGCACTAAAGAATACTAACACTCAGCTGGATGTGGAAAGATTGTCCTCCAAGGCCAAGGACACCAGAATAAAAACCCTAGAGGACATCATTGTTGACACGGGGTATGATCCTAATGACCCAACAGGGGTCAAAGCACTTATGAAGAAAAAGGATGATGACCTCAAGGCACTCAAAAAGAGATTAAAGCTGCCACCAACTGAACATCCTCAGACGGCAGAGCTTCTGGAGCAGAAAAAGATGGAGGATCAGCTAGACCTCCTGTTACAACAGGATCAGAGGATCAGGGAGTTGGAGAAGCAACTGGAGGGAGCATTACAAGATAAACAGGGAGAATCCACGTCCCAAGCTCCTCCAACAACTTCAACAACAGCAGCAGCAGCAGCAACAACAGCAGCAACAGGAGCCCACACATCAGAGGCAACATGAACAACAACAACAGGCCAACAAGACAGCCCATCCATAGAAGATATAACCAAGGCTGTCAAACAAATGGAACTCCAAGCTAATGAGATAAAGAATGCTAAGGAGAAATTAGCAGAGCTGGAGTCAAAATATGACAAATCAAAGCAGACAGTGGCCGAGCAGGGTAGAGAAATAAAGACCTTGACAGCCAGGATAAAGGCTTTGGAAAAGGAGCTGAACTTAGAAACAGCCCTGGCCGAAATAAAGAGAATCCTATGGGCCAGAATAAGCAAGTCTATCACCCAGCAATGGAAATCCATAAAGACCATCCATCAGCAGATGGAACTACTAAGACAAGCTCGGGTAGACATTGATAGGGCTAAAGCTGTGTTAGGTGACAGGCCAGATCAGGCCAATAAAATGGTAGACTACCTGAACAGACATGAGGAAGAGGAATTAGCAGCCCTGGGCATTCCGAATAGGACAGAAGCAGTCCTCCAGGCCAAAAAGGTACTCACACTCAGAAGCTATGTGCAGGCAGTGGAGAGAAAATGTTTTGATATAACAGCAGATCTAGAGGAGTTCAGGGCCAAACTGGTAGAGCTGCAAGCAAGAGGCCTGCCCAGTCTGTTGAGCAGTCAAGGAAAACTGATTTCCCTTGATCAGTTTATCAACAGAATGGAGACATACATGGAGAATCAGATCACTACATCTGGCAGTTCATCTGAACAGAAAGGGTCTCCTTCAGGGCAAGATTTGTATGATAAATTGGGAGGTCTATTCTTCATTGAAAATGAGGTCAATCACCTCTTTGAGACCCCTCCCAATTTCTTCAAATACACAGAGGCCGATGAAACCTTAATAAAAATCAGAAGACATCAGATGCCCAAGGAAGATTGGTGGCAATCCATGGTCAGAATTCTGCCACGTTAGCTTCAGTCATTCGGTCACTAGGAGCCCAAGTCAAGAGCAGTCATAAGGCCACATACTTTTAAAGCAGATAATATGAGTAAGAGCTCAGATGACTTAGATCAGAAATCAGTTGTTAAAGACAACATGGAAATGAAGATGGATATTTTCCTCATCCCTCAAGATGACTCTGCTCAAGACACCTATGTGAAATTCAGCATGCAGACAAAGGCTTGTTTCCGTAATGGAATTCATGGTTGGTATACTTTTCATACGGAAGGATCAAGACTAAATGAAATGTTTGAGAAGGATGAAGATACAGGACAGCATGAGGATAAAGCAAACATTTAAGGCACTTAAAGGCCAAATCAGCAGAAGGACCATGACAGCTCACCAAGAGGACACACAGCCGCATAAAAGGCCACTCAGCAGTCAATTCAAAGTATTCAGCCGACTTCAACCAACTCCATAAAGCTCCAGATGTCAAAATTGCTCTGACAGCAGTTAATAGCTTTTATAGCTCATTAAAGACTGCAATAACTTTTCATCTACTTTCTCCGTCCAAATGTAAGAGATATTTTTTCCGCTCGGATGACTCATACCCGAGCTATTTTGTAACAAACTTCTATATATTCCCCCTCATTTTGTTGAGGAGGGGTTGGACTCCGGATGTAAGAACTTCTTCTGAGATATTCTCTGTAACTCTGATATTGTAAACATTTCAGACAGTTTAATGCAAAGGCAGTGGGATTTCTTCAAAGATGTCAGTCTCTTGATCTTTTGATGGCGTGTGGTTTAAAGCAGCAAGATTCCTGTGCATCACATGGTTCAAATAAGTTTTCCTCGTGACTCTTTATTCTACCTGTGTTTCCCGTTATTTCATATGTATCTCTTGTTTTCTATGCGTTTGAATTCTAGATAGTAAGGAAAAAGGATAGTATCAGGACTTGGTCATTGACTACCCTGAGCTCAATCTGAACTATCTCATATGTTTTCTTCTGATAAGGTGTTTTAAAGCGTAATTCTTAACTGCTACCTTTAAACAACCATATCCTCACTGTGTATTGTTGTTGTAGGAATTCAAGTTATTGCTCCTAGGATAACAAGCCTCTTTCACAAATATACAGCTTAAGTAAGGAAATCTTAATTGCTCATTGCTAGTTGTATTCACCTCACACTCACTATTTACAGTTTGTTTCATGAAATGCACACAGGCCCTGTAGTTTTTCCTCCTCACCGAAATCAAGATTTCAAAAGAAAACAGTCCTAGACCCCATTGCCCAATGGATTAATCTTGCCTACTGATATACTCTAAAGGAATCAGAAGCATCCTCCAAACCAAACAGATAAAAACAACCAAAAAAACTCATCTCATAACTAGCCTAAGACC
>APFE030472189.1:36438-84817 GCA_000404065.3 Pinus taeda | reverse complement strand
AACATTGCAGAATACAGTGCAGTGATTGAATTATTGTCTGAATCTATTTCATTCGGGATTCGGAGTTTGGTTGTGAGGTTGGATTCGGAACTTGTTGTATTACAGCTTAATCGTTTTTATGCCATTAGAAATCCTGTGTTATTAAGATTGTTTTGAGAGTGCGTCTCTTGGAACGTGAGTTTGATTACATTGAATATCAGCATATTCCAAGGTCTCTAAATACATTAGCAGATGCAATTGCTTCTCGAGTATTAGACAGACATTTGAGATAATTGTAAATTTTAAAAACATTTCATCATACATGTGAACAAGATAAGCCGGTAAAATGATATATATATATAGATAGTGTCAAAAAATATACATCGTCCTCAATCATAGGGTGAAAAACACCTTATGATCGGCAAAAATGATAAGTACAAAAAACCAAAATGAGACATGAGTCTACAAAAGTGATCATCCAATCACTGGTGGTGATCTCTATAAGACACCACTACACGTGCTACTCTACATAAGAACCTCCTTAAAGGTCCTGGGACCGCAACTACATAACGCTGAAGTCTGATAGGCATATTGTCAATGGACGTCTCTGGTATGTCTGCCGTGAGACGCTCCAAATCCTACTCCAACTTAGCTAGCGTCTCTGCAGCTGCATCCTAAGGGGCCGGTAGCAGTGCAACTGGATGTCTTCGCTCGAAAGCCCGGAGATTGGCTGGACGCTGTGGGCCCACGTCTGCATTTTGAAAGATTTTACTCTCAGTTTTGAAAATGATGTTTAAAAATACAAAAATATAGATAAAAACAACTGTGAAAAGTGAATATACCTCTGTCGTCCCATTGTTCTCCCTGTGGAAGAACCATGTCCTGGTCACCTCAAAAATCCATCCTAGAATAAGGAAAGTCCTGAATAGAGAAGACTTGGTCCTTCAACCAGTCAAAATAGGCCTCAGGAAATCGAAGGACCTTCTCTCCCTCGTCTGGATGCCGGACCATGACCGCAACCCATCTCGTCATCTTAGGCTCCCGAGGAGCCCCAACCCCAACTGTGAGCTGCTGTGGGATCAACATAGGAACTCTCTCTAAGGTGAAGCTTATGACCAAAGCCCCATATCCAAAGGTATTTGATCGTCCGTCCTTCGCCCTAGTCAACTGGCCCTTCAGGTTGGCAAGTACAACATCACACCAGTTGAAAATGGTGCCCTGGTAGCAGTCTATTGCCATCCGCATCTGGGATCCGGTGGCCATGTGTAAAGCGGCTGCGCCGTAGAGTCTGGTAACAGTGAACGCTATCACCATAAGTTCAAGACGGGATATGAATTTGATCTCAATCCCCTTCTCCTGGTTCTGGTTGTTACACCACTCTAGCCAGGGGCTAGCAAGGGATTGGCCACCCGGCCTAGTCCCGAATAGAGAAAGGTGTTCGGCTCTGTTGGGCAAACCAGTGAGAAAGTATATATCGGAGGCCTCTATCTCGAGCTAATGGTCTCCAATGTAGAAGCATTGATCCTGAATGTTCCACCTCTCGACCAGCCACTCCAGAAATGGCACCTGGGCCCTCATGCCAGGTATGACCCAGTATTTATAAAGGCCACAAGCTCTCAATGCATCAATCGTAGGTTGGTGATTCAACGCGGCCGAATCAACATCTTCATGCTCTCTTTCACGCCAATCCAGCATGGTGGGCAATCTACACACCAAAAAATGAATCTTAGAAATCATAAAATCAAAATTTGATGGTTGAATTTGAAGGATGGGGTTTGGGGGTGCGCTTTGCACAGGGTACGCACCCCGCCTTCAAAAACAGGGTGTGGGTACGCACCTGGTCTGAAGGTAGGTTGCGTACCTCGACCCTTTTTCCTTTGAGGAAAAAGTCGGGGTACGCAGGTTACCCATGGGCCGCCTGCGTACCCCGAGGAGCGCATCCTAAAACCCTAATGCCCCCAAAAAATCAAACTAAGGCTAAAAATCAAATTCTAAATGGATGAAATTGAAGAGGAGGATGTTGTGGATTACCTGGAAGTGACGGCGCTCGATTCCGACGGTCTGATTTTCCGCAAAGTGCACGGGAAGTTTCTTGCCAAAAGCCCTTTTTTCTACCCGAACAGTAAAATGGTAAAAATGACATGGTAAAAGGTCTTTTTATAGTTTTTTGGATAAATAAATATTAAATTTGTTCATTTTTCACCATGGAAGGTCATTTTTCAATGTATTTTTTGCCTATCTTAAACAGGTATGAGTAATGTGTCGTTTTTGTGCAGGACAAAAGGATTTTCAGGGAAACTTGTCATTTTTCACGAACCAAAACATCAGAGTCATCTTTTAAGCCTTTTTCTGACTCCTAAAATATGAAAAGATTGCCGAGTGTTTCTTTTACACTCGTTAAAACGGAATTAAAAGACGGTCCCCTTATAGCCCTTTTCTGACCGTAAAAACAGGAAAAGATTGCCGGAATTTTGTCGTTTCAAATTCGATATTGGAAATAAAACGACGTGTCCTTGATCGCTTTTACTTTTCAGGTCAAAGACACTAATTATGAAAATATCCTTGGTCGCAAGATCAAGTGGTTCTCCTAGGTATTATTTTATACTTTTTCGGGCTTAGGAGACACAAATTTACGAAAAAGTTCAATCTGGAGCCTTCTAAGTTTTTCAGACTCTCTAAATATGAAAACGCCGAGTTTCTCCTATACTGGACTCGTTAAAATTTCACAGTAAAGGACCTGTTCTATTACAAACAGGAACGGACCACTCCTTCTTAGGGTTCGAATAAAAAACTAAGTTGGACTCATCCGAAGGATGATCTTACAAACAAGCATATGTTATCCTCCTCAAGCTTGTAAAAAATAAAGAGGTACTTGCCAGAAATGGTGGGGGAAAAATGAGAAGAATGAGCCTATTGATATCTTTTTGTCTCAACAAAAACCTTACTACCACTCTTGGACACGACACTTATTCATTCACCTGGGTTGGGAAATCCTTTACCTCACAGTTGACCAAGATCATTGACATCTTTAGCCGGGTTATGGGAGTCGACTTTGAGTCATTTATCACCAAACCATCTGTCGTGTCATTATGTGTTCAAGAGATCTAAAACAAAACATTCAACTGCAGAATACCTACCACCCATCATATCATCATTGAGTCAGTCCTTACAGCAACATTTCTTTAACTTGAACTATGATTTCGCGTTCAGGCTTGCCTGCGACGGGTCGCTTTCTATCGACATCAGCACATTATCTAGAGAGTTGACTCAGAAATCGTCAGTACCTTGAGTCTGCATGCATCAATGGCAGGTTTCTCGCCTTCGACGTCAGTTTCATCATTGACTTGCGATCGAAGGATTCCATGAAATGTTCGACATCGACTCATTCATTCACATCTCATGGATTGTGCTGGGTACTTTGAGAACCATTGACCTTACTGGTGGTCTCTCTCACGCTTGTTAACAGTTTACATCATTGACTGGTAATCAAGTGGATTCTACCATGTTCGACATCGACTCATTTATTCGCATGGCTAGAATCATACCGATTCGGGAAGTAGAGATGAAAACCCTGGATCTAGTTTCCACCATCCAGGATGCGAGGAGTTTTGTATTCATTATATTGTAGACCAATTATAAACAGATGGCTGTGTCCATACTGTGTCTACACGAGTATATGATTATGATGTATTATGAAATCATTCCTATATCAGAGTAGTTAGTCTGTTAGTTAAAGTTTTGATCTGAGTATGGGAATGCCTACCTCAGCGATGATATAATCTTATCCATGTATTTTGTGTTGAAAATTGCAGGTTCTAACCAAGCTCTCTACGAGATAATCCTTGAAATGATAAAGTACTTCACCCTTCCTAGATGATATAAAACCCTTATCTATTACAGGCTTCGCACTTTAGGGGGCAATCTGTTACACTGAAATTTGTCACCATGACTATCTGCAGTTAATATGGCTCCATCAATAGTCATATTAACCTCCTTGTCAAGCCATACCTCTGCTCTCCATGTCAAACTTCAAAAAAGAGAGAAAGTCATTAAAAATCATGTTTATCTCTGGGTAAGCAGGTTCTCTCTACCTTGCCTGCGTGTACGCATCCCAAGCTCATTGTACCTGCGTACTTGTACGCTCTGTAAGTCAAGGGATGGGTGCGTACTCCTGTAAAGGTCAAAAGGCGTGAGTTTCATCTTAAAAAAAGTTACTTGTGGTCACTTCTAGAGCTTTCTAGAAGAGTGTTTGACGTGTATTGAGCGCCTCCAGATGGTTCATGCATCCCTATGATAGAGGAACTTATCCCATCAAGAGAGGAGCTACCCCATCCAAAAGAGGGAGTATCCCATTGATGTTGGACCTGAATAACTTCCTGTAGAACACTATAAATACAGGCATTGGGCCAGAGGAGGGGAGGTTGAAAGCTGAACATTCCAAAGGGTAGATGCTGCTGGAATTAGGACTTCCTTGTAGAAGCTTGTGAGGAGAGATTTCCATCCTTTCTTGTTTCATTTGGAAGTGGTGAGCTTATCAAAGTAAAGGAAAACTCTTGCTGGACCCTGGGAGGAACTTGCACAACACCAAGGCTCAGGTTGTAATGGTTTCTTTTGTTTCCTTAATACAAATAAGTCCATTCTTCTCAATGATTTGTTGTTAATGAATTGTTTCATATACTCCTTGGTCTATATGTTGAATGTGTTTTGTTTATGAGATATTCAGGTGTTATGTAATCGTTTGATTGTTAGTGTATGCAGGTTTCGAAGTGAAGGAGGAGCTCATCTGGATCGACGAGGCTAGACTACTACAACAGCGTTGGACTTTAGGTAGGATCGAAAAACACTTGGTTTCTCATATGATAATGCATGTTTAGAGAAGGATTTCTCTTAATTGTCTTGTTTGTCATTAGAGAGTCTTAGGCTCCTAGGGAGGTTAGTTTTGTCAGCAAAAACAACTCTTTCCGCATGACACTGAGTAATACGTCTTTGCATACTAGCATATGGCATCTATATCTGGTACCCTTGATAAGGTGGTTTTTGAACAAATCTAGTATAAGGTGGTTGTTGATAACCAGGTTGAATTTGCGGTTGTCCATAACCAGCAAAACCTTGTTGACTAGGACCTTGGTAAGCTTGATATTGTCCAAATCCAGGTTGAGCTTATTGGGTAGGTCCAAATCAGGGTTGGAATTACTGGAATTCAAGCTATTGATATTGGGGCTACCATGGTTGTTGAATCAACCGTCATTGTTGTTGTACAATGGTTGTTGATTTAACGGTTGTTGCTGCCCAAAAATGTAAGGTTGACCAGGTTTTGAATAAACCATACTATTGTAAGCTTGAGCTTTTGAATAAACCATACCAGTGTAAGCCTGAGTCACTCTAGATAAAGGTACACTAACCTGTGGTTGTTGGACCCTAGACACAAGCGGTTTTTTTATAACAGCTTGAGAAAATTTGGCCTCTTGACCTAAAACTTGTGGTTGTGAGGTAGAAGGACCAGCTTGTATAGGTTGAGAAACAACTGTTTGAACTTGTGTGGTAACAATAGGTGTAGTCGGAATAGCTGACATAGTTTTCATTGGTTGTGTTGGATACACAAGCCTTGGTTGAACTTGCCTTGTTGGTTTCCATTGACAGACTCACATTCCAGATTGACCTGAATACAATGAGATACTACCATATGATGGTCCTCTAGGATAAGGAGGATAAGGTGAATAAGCATATTTCTCTCCATATGGTGTCAATATAGTAAGGAATGGATACATAGGTTGTTGTTGACTAGATTTCCCTGTTTGATATTGATATGAAGGATCAAACTATTGAGTTCCCATAAATGAAGAACCAGGTAAAATTCTAGTTGAGGACATGGATGACCATGGTCTAGAAGCAACCCCTGAGTGGGTTCCAGATAAAGATTGGTAACCAACTGGGACAGATGATTCACCATATAGGTGTGACTCGGGATTATAAGAAAACATCGAAGAGGCCGTGATAGAAGATTCTCCCATAGCTGCATCAGATGATACAGTCTGGGATGTTGACGGTTGTTCAGCCATAGTTAACTAAACCAATAGATGTCCTAAAGAATCAATGGGTACTTGAAAAGAAGCAGGATCAAAAGGAGCAATTAAATAAGGAGTATAAGGGTAAATATAAAGCCTGGTTCCAAAATGGAATGGGGTTCTAAGTGTAATATATTCTTCAAATTCTTCCTCAACAGCAATCAAACCAGGTGGAAGAACTTCACCATCCAGTCTGTAATAGACTTCTCATGTTGGTAAAGTGAAAGTTTCAGTAGTTACTGATGTCTGAGGGTTAACGTTTGATCATATTATAGTAAAGTAACAACTTCAAAATGTTTAAATTCAAAGTCCAAATGTTCCGGTAAAAGAACAATAGTTTCAGGGAGAGGTTCCTGAACAACTTTAGGTTTAGAAGTAACTTATGCTTGAACTGTGACAGGTTCTGGATTAACTTCTGGTTGAATTTATTGATGTTCAGAAGTAAATTCTTGTTGAGAAATTTCAATTTGAGGATCAACTTGTTGTTGAACGACTTCGATTACTGTTTCACTATTATCAGTTATAATGTGCTCAGGTAATTGTGAAACTTATTGAGTAATGGATGTACCATAAATAGTTGGAGTCACTAGAGTCTCAGTACTTATTGCAATGGATGATTCTAATAATTCAGATGAAGAACTAGGATTTCTTGATGTACTTGACTCAGTTAAGCGAGACTGCTTTGACTGAATAGGTGTATCTTTGGGCGGCAAAGGCGGTTTAGTTGCTGCTCTCCGTGAATGACGGGGCAAGGGTTGATGTTCCTCCATGATTGTTGATCAATTTTATTACAAAAAAGAAATAAACAAAGAGGGGTAAGCTAGGAAAAAGGCTTACCAAGCAACTATGAACTGTAGAATACCTCCTGGTGAACCAAGAAGTACAAGCAGGCAATCTCCCCAAATGCTGTGTTTGGTGTATCACAGTGTACAAGGCAGCCAACTCAGTTACCTAAGGATGGATAGAATCCTAGTTTTGTCCTCCCATATATACCTGAAAGTTTGTGGAGGCTCAATCCATATAAGCATTGTCTAATACAAAACCGCACAGTGAGAGCATTCCCATATACTTTACGTACTGTAAGACCGCCGTATATACCCAAAGGTACATGGAAAAGCTACAATATACTCGCGTACGTGGAAAGAGGTATCACACTAAGGATGTATTACAAACAAGTTAGCGATAACTGCTTTGTTTTACAACGCCGAAACACATCTCTAGCCTAGAACCACTAAATATTTTTTGTTAGGTGACAATGCTCCATTAGATAAATTGATGTTAATTTTAAGTTGATCTTTGTTAGGAATTTACCTTTCATGTTCACCACATGATGTATTATGAAATTCCTAGGAATGCAACTATTGTGATAATCATTCTTTCCATTCAATTTAACAATGAAAATATTACCTAATAGGGATAGAGAAATCATATTTCTTTCGATCAAAGAGCAAAGAGAAAAATCTAATGCAATTTCCCTAAACTATTCCTATGAGCACACACAAACTTTTCAAATGCAAAATGCATGTATTTCTTTTTGATTTCCTTAATGTGAATATCAACAAAAGGAAACTAATGCACATATAATCAATCAATCTTTACAAGAATGAAGAATTTATGACAGTTCTGTTTCGAAGGAAAAGAAGACTTTTACGACACTTTCTTTTGAGAAAAGATTAATAGACTATAATCTAACATTGACTATGGATCGATAATGACTAAGAAAAAATTTAAGAAATATTAATCAACCAAGTCAAATTAGGGCTAGAAAAGAAGATAAAACTTGTTTTCTGAGACATGACATTCATTTATGAATCAACAAGCAATCAAACAGAGGAAATTTGGCAAAAACTCAATCCAAAGGTGGGAAATTGACCCTAAGAGGATTAGCGCAGCCCTGAATGGGAGACAGTGTGCTTGAGAGCATTGTCCCTAAGCCAAGGGTGCTTCGCAGTGCACTGTGTCCCTCACAAGCCTACGTTGGTGACAGTAAGCCATTTCAAGAGGCAATTTGACACAATTTTGACCAAATTCAATGAAAAAGAGATGAAATACAATCAATGAACATGAGTAGGGTCTGCAACAGTGTCCTAGGAGGTGGATAAGCTACCAGGAAGGATGATCATCCCCAGCAGAGTCGCCAATTTGTTTTTGAGAATTTGGTATCTCCGGATAAATACTAGTTGCCTAGATAAGTAGCCATATCTAGAACAACAGTTTAAAGAACTTTAGCTTTTTCCTATAAGAAATAGATAAGACAAAGAAGATGAGAATACCTACTTATAGTTCTGCTTTCCTCTTGTCTCCTTTGTATCGATCTTGTCGATCCTTCCTGTTAGACTCTGTCTTGTCAGTCCGCTACAGTCAAATTTACCAAGGTTCATTTCTCGTCATTTGCAGTCATTAAAGAGTCATTTTAATTCTTGAGTCCAGGGTTTGGTCTTGTGCAGGCCAGAGGAAGGTTCAGTAAGTTTTTCAGGGATTTCATCGTCAATAATGTGAGATTGATTCTTCTTCAAAACCCTGTTTTGAAGAAGAAATCATCAAATGTGTGTTTTTTTTAGATGTGATTTGTCAAAATGTTTCAAATTCTCCAGCTCTTCAAATGGCAGCAGCTTCAGCATCTCCTGTCCCTTCAAAAGCACAAACAAAAAGAACATCATCAACAATCAAAGACAAAGAAATCAAACAAAACAAAGTTTTGCATCCAAATGTCAGAATGCCAAATTATACAACGCACCCAGCTGTTTGGTGGATTTGATGGTTATAATATTGACAGCTGTTTGGTGGAGTTGATGGTTATAATATTGAAAGTGAACCATGTGTGGCTTGTAGCTGGCCAGACATTGGCAAGAAAACTCATGCTTTCTCTCATAGATAAGGCACAACATAATCAACCTTTGAGTGTGGATCCAAAATTTGTTAATGGACTAAGAAGTCTTCTCTGTAATTCAAGTTTGGAAAAAGGAAATCACTGGAGAGGGAACAATGTGATGGAGTAAAGGTCGAATTGGAGAAATGGAGAGTGAAAGTTTGTTTACAGAACCATGGAGTGGAAGTGTGCCCTACCCATACAGAGTGCGCACTACCCACATAAGGCGCGCTACTCATATAGCGACAGAGCTAAAAAAAAAAATTCTTCCTGCGTCTAGTTTGGTGTCAAAACGCCTCAAAAGGCTTGCAAAGTCATTATCACTGTGGCATCATCGCAGCAGTCGATGCTTTGGCAGCTTCTTTGGCACTGAATGAAACAATTTTGAAGCGAGAGATTGACATTCGTGGTAACTTCAGAAGCAAACAAGTGATGAACTCCAGGGTAAATTGAACATGTTATCTTCCATAAAGACACAACTTCCTTATATGACTGTAAACCGAAAACAATTGTCAACAGTGCCGAAAATATCGGATAAGTTCCTCACGGAGATCACATTGAGATGAGATCATTGGAGTGATAACAAAAGGGGGACACACAAATTGCGTCATGCACAGTAGTTCTGGCCGCTTTTACAGTGCATATGTCACACAACGCATTGAAAGTGCATGGGAATCATTATTTCTCTATAATGTACTAATAGTAATGGTTAATTCTCATCGACATCTTATAATCCGAGATTTTACATGATAAATTTTACATGATAGCTGGAATGAGAGGTTCTGGTGTCAAAGATCTTGTAAGATGTTTAATGGATCAAGCTGTTAAAAGACCTTGGGCTGAAGATCCCATGTTGATGGACAAGGAGTACTTGAAAAGTTTATCTCTTGAAGTTGTATGAAGATGTTGGATTGTATTCATCAGGAAATACCATATACAGTGGATCAGTGCTTGATTCACTAGAAATAAATGCGAGATGGATCTTTACAAACAAAGCAACATTTCATTGTGTTTAAGCTCGGCCATCAAAAAAATTCTTGTTGGAAAGAATGGATCTAAAATACGACAGATTGGAATGGCAGCAAATGAAGAATCAAGAAAACTGTTGTAGAGGACTGTACACCTCATAATCCAAGTGAGGGTCAAGAAGTGAGAATGTTAACGAAGAAGGAACAGAAATTTGAAAAAGAGCGATTAGAGTTTGTGCAGTAGTTGCGGAACTCTGTTTGCTATTTTTATTAAAATTTGGTTTTATTTGGTAAGGGGAAATAAATAGTTCGAGAGCCAAAATTAGAGAGAAGATATCCACAATAGCAGAGCAGTAAGATGGGGGGCCTATTTTTGTTTTCAGTTGTGATTCAGAAAGGTCTTTAGCTACGGTTTTCCGCCCTTTCATTGGTCATCAACAAACAAATACAACGCTATTCCTTTTAGAGCAGAGTTTTCCTATTTTCATGATTATTGATGTAACAATGCCCTATTTTCATCGATCAGTTATCTCCTTTCTGAGTTTTATTTAATGTATTAAAAATCACTTGTAAAGGGGGGAGAGAGTTCTGGCAAATGTGGGGAAGCGAGAACAGAGTTTCATTGTACAATTATGATATGGATTTAAATAAAAGGTACAGCTCTGACCCCTGAGATTCTTGTGGTACGAATTTAACATTTGTCTCATCCTTTGTTTCATATGTAGTTTGTTGTGTTTCCATTTCCTTTCATAATAATCTCTAAATGAATACTTTTAAGTGAGAAAGGCAGAATTCAAATTATTTTCTCTGTCTTGTGGAAGTGTTCATATTTAATTTTTTCTTCTGTTTGACAAGGATTCATCTTCTATGCCCTTGTCAACCTCTCAAACAGTTCACCCACTCCACATTATTTCAAAAGTGATGTTAAATTTCTTGCCTATCTTGCCACAGGAGATAATCTGTGTTTTTGGTTATATTTCCTTGTTCAAGCTGTTCTTTGCCCCATGCAGCCCAGAAAACCCAATCATTTATCAAAAACAACCCTTTCTATCAATTTACTAGCCTAAAATCAGTATTCCTTATCGGTCATCTCAGCCCCTTTGAAGACGTTTCTGCCGAGATAGACCCAGAGAGAGCCCTCTCCTGTCCTCGTAGGGCTAGCTACGAGGCTGAGCGTGGTTTGATGTTGCCTCGAGTTTTGCTAATTCCTTAGCTTGAGGCAGATTCGAGCACTAACATAGTGGCGACCATACTAGGGAGATGGTTTGTTGTTGACGTGACATTCGACTTGTTGATTGTCTTGTCCCAGTACATGAAATCAAGTTGTAGATCTGATGCTGATGGTGGACAGCAGTCAGACACATATGAAGGCTGAAACATTCACTTGGCGACTCCAGCTCGATCCAGACATTCTAGTGCCCGCTGATCCATTTATGCAATGGTAGGGTATGTGGCAAACCCTGCACTTTGTGAAGCTATAAATGAAGTTAGAGAGTGGTTAGTGGATATTGAAATTAATGAAGAATTTTTTAGTGCCTTCCTTCAATGTTTGAAATCTCCGAAGTTTCCTCTTGAAACTAAAACTGGTTTCTGTGCGTTAATTGTTGAGAAACTTGAGAAGGAGATTCAGTATTTAAATGCGCAAATCTAGTCATATGATTTCTGAGACCCTAAACAGTTCTTGGAAACTCTTCCTCCTTCGAAACAAGAAATAATAGAGTTGCCTACAGATGTTAACATTGACAGTGTGCAGCTGGAAATATGTATTGCAGAGTTGGGGCAGCAAACAGAGTCTGGCTTTCACGATCCTATTGCAACATACATGGAAATGATTTTCAGTTTGATTGATAGATCAAGCTGTCTTTTACGTGACCAAGCTCATTACGTGCATGTAGGGCTGCCAGCAATTGCATCTGTGACCTGGTTGAAGCACTCTCAAGCAGAGTTCTTCTCAGATTTACTTGAATGGTTAATCTGGCATTACAATATTACCTGATCTATTGTTTTTTCAGCCAAGTAGGGTAGATTTTGTAAATAAATAAGCAACCAAAAGGCAGCATATCATTCTAGTTTCATTACAGTTTAGTTTGAAGTTTTCTGAGTCAGTTTTTCAATCATTTCAGTCAAGTTGCAGTCCATAAATGAGTCAGAAATGTTGTGTTGTCTATTGACATAATGACTCCATAGCCCAATGGATGGAGGCACTGTCTGCTCTCCCAATGATCTGTAGTTCTTGGCACCTCCAAGAAGCGGCAGCTGCCATCCCCATTGGAGCCAATGTTAGACTCCGTCTTGTCAGTCCACTGCAGTCAAATTTCCCAAGGTTCATTTCTCGTCATTTGCAGTCATTAAAGAGTAATTTTAATTCTTGAGTCCAGGGTTTGGTCTTGTGTAGGCCAGAGGAAGGTTCAGTAAGTTTTTCATGGATGTCATCGTCAATAATTCTAGATTGATTCTTCTTCAAAACCCTATTTTGAAGAAGAAATCATCAAATGTGTTTTTTTTTAGAAGATGTGATTTGTCAAAATGTTTCAAATTCTCCAACTCTTCAAATGGCAGCAGCTTCAACAGCTCCTATCCTTGCAAAAGCACAAACAAAAATAACATCATCAGCAATCAGAGACAAAGAAATCAAACAAAACAGAGTTTTGCATCCAAATGTCAGAATGCCAAATTATACAATGCACCCAGCTATTTGGTGGAGTTGATGGTTATAATCTTGAAAGTGAACCATGTGTGGCTTGTAGCTGGCCAGACATTGGCAAGAAAACTCATGCTTTCTCTCGTAGATAAGGCACAACATAATCAACCTTTGAGTGTGGATCCAAAATTTGTTAATGGACTAAGAAGTCTTCTCTGTAATTCGAGTTTGGAAAAAGGCAATCACTGGAGAGGGAACAATGTGATGGAGTAAAGGTCAAATTGGAGAAATGGAGAGTGAAAGTTTGTTTACAGAACCATGGAGTGGAAGTGCGCCCTACCCATACAGAGTGCGCACTACCCACATAAGGCGCGCTACTCATATAGCGACAGAGCTAAAAAAAAAAATTCTTCCTGCGTCTAGTTTGGTGTCAAAACGCCTCAAAAGGCTTGCAAAGTCATTATCACTGTGGCATCATCGCAGCAGTCGATGCTTTGGCAGCTTCTTTGGCACTGAATGAAACAATTTTGAAGCGAGAGATTGACATTCGTGGTAACTTCAGAAGCAAACAAGTGATGAACTCCAGGGTAAATTGAACATGTTATCTTCCATAAAGACACAACTTCCTTATATGACTGTAAACCGAAAACAATTGTCAACAGTGCCGAAAATATCGGATAAGTTCCTCACGGAGATCACATTGAGATGAGATCATTGGAGTGATAACAAAAGGGGGACACACAAATTGCGTCATGCACAGTAGTTCTGGCCGCTTTTACAGTGCATATGTCACACAACGCACTGAAAGTGCATGGGAATCATTATTTCTCTATAATGTACTAATAGTAATGGTTAATTCTCATCGACATCTTATAATCCGAGATTTTACATGATAAATTTTACATGATAGCTGGAATGAGAGGTTCTGGTGTCAAAGATTTTGTAAAATGTTTAATGGATCAAGCTGTTAAAAGACCTTAGGCTGAAGATCCCATGTTGATGGACAAGGAGTACTTGAAAAGTTTATCTCTTGAAGTTGTATGAAGATGTTGGATTGTATTCATCAGGAAATACCATATACAGTGGATCAGTGCTTGATTCACTGGAAATAAATGCGAGATGGATCTTTACAAGCAGAGCAACATTTCATTGTGTTTAAGCTCGGCCATCAAAAAAATTCTTGTTGGAAAGAATGGATCTAAAATACAACAGATTGGAATGGCAGCAAATGAAGAATCAAGAAAACTGTTGTAGAGGACTGTACACCTCATAATCCAAGTGAGGGTCAAGAAGTGAGAATGTTAACGAAGAAGGAACAGAAATTTGAAAAAGAGCGATTAGAGTTTGTGCAGTAGTTGCGGAACTCTGTTTGCTATTTTTATTAAAATTTGGTTTTATTTGGTAAGGGGAAATAAATAGTTCGAGAGCCAAAATTAGAGAGAAGATATGCACAATAGCAGAGCAGTAAGATGGGGGGCCTATTTTTGTTTTCAATTGTGATTTAGAAAGGTCTTTAGCTATGGTTTTCTACCCTTTCATTGGTCATCAACAAACAAATACAACGTTATTCCTTTTAGAGCAGAGTTTTCCTATTTTCATGATTATTGATGTAACAATGCCCTATTTTCATCGATCAGTTATCTCCTTTCTGAGTTTTATTTAATGTATTAAAAATCACTTGTAAAGGGGGGAGAGAGTTCTGGCAAAGGTGGGGAAGCGAGAACAGAGTTTCATTGTACAATTATGATATGGATTTAAATAAAAGGTATAGCTCTGACCCCTGAGATTCTTGTGGTATGAATTTAACATTTGTCTCATCCTTTGTTTCATATGTAGTTTGTTGTGTTTCCATTTCCTTTCATAATAATTTCTAAATGAATACTTTTAAGTGAGAAAGGCAGAATTCAATTTATTTTCTCTGTCTTGTGGAAGTGTTCATATTTAATTTTTTCTTCTGTTTGACAAGGATTCATCTTCTATGCCCTTGTCAACCTCTCAAACAGTTCACCCACTCCACATTATTTCAAAAGTGATGTTAAATTTCTTGCCTATCTTGCCACAGGAGATAATCTGTGTTTTTGGTTATATTTCCTTGTTCAAGCTGTTCTTTGCCCCATGCAGCCCAGAAAACCCAATCATTTATCAAAAACAACCCTTTCTATCAATTTACTAGCCTAAAATCAGTATTCCTTATCGGTCATCTCAGCCCCTTTGAAGACTTTTCTGCCGAGATAGACCCAGAGAGAGCCCTCTCATGTCCTCGTAGGGCTAGCTACGAGGCTGAGCGTGGTTTGTGTTGCCTTGAGTTTTGCTAATTCCTCAGCTTGAGGCAGATTCGAGCGCTAACATAGTGGTGACCATACTAGGGAGATGGTTTGTTGTTGACGTGACATTCGACTTGTTGATTGTCTTGTCCCAGTACATGAAATCAAGTTGTAGATCTGATGCTGATGGTGGACAGCAGTCAGACACATATGAAGGCTAAAACATTCACTTGGCGACTCCAGCTCGATCCAGACATTCTAGTGCCCGCTGATCCATTTATGCAATGGTAGGGTATGTGGCAAACCCTGCACTTTGTGAAGCTGTAAATGAAGTTAGAGAGTGGTTAGTGGATATTGAAATTAATGAAGAATTTTTTAGTGCCTTCCTTCAATGTTTGAAATCTCCGAAGTTTCCTCTTGAAACTAAAACTGGTTTCTGTGCATTAATTGTTGAAAAACTTGAGAAGGAGATTCAATATTTAAATGCGCAAATCCAGTCATATGATTTCTGAGACCCTAAACAGTTCTTGGAAACTCTTCCTCCTTTGAAACAAGAAATAATAGAGTTGCCTACAGATGTTAACATTGACAGTGTGCAGCTGGAAATATGTATTGCAGAGTTGGGGTAGCAAACAGAGTCTGGCTTTCACGATCCTATTGCAACATACATGGAAATGTTTTTCAGTTTGATTGATAGATCAAGCTGTCTTTTACGTGACCAAGCTCATTACGTGCATGTAGGGCTGCCAGCAATTGCATCTGTGACCTGGTTGAAGCACTCTCAAGCAGAGTTCTTCTCAGATTTACTTGAATGGTTAATCTGGCATTACAATATTACCTGATCTATTGTTTTTTCAGCCAAGTAGGGTAGATTTTGTAAATAAATAAGAAACCAAAAGGCAGCATCTCATTCTAGTTTCATTATAGTTTAGTTTGAAGTTTTCTGAGTCAGTTTTTCAATCATTTCAGTCAAGTTGCAGTCCATAAATGAGTCAGAAATGTTGTGTTGTCTATTGACATAATGACTCCATAGCCCAATGGATGGAGGTACTGTCTGCTCTCCCAATGATCTGTAGTTCTTGGCACCTCCAAGAAGCGGCAGCTGCCATCCCCATTGGAGCTAATGTTAGACTCTGTCTTGTCAGTCCACTGCAGTCAAATTTCCCAAGGTTCATTTCTCGTCATTTGCAGTCATTAAAGAGTAATTTTAATTCTTGAGTCCAGGGTTTGGTCTTGTGTAGGCCAGAGGAAGGTTCAGTAAGTTTTTCATGGATGTCATCGTCAATAATTCTAGATTGATTCTTCTTCAAAACCCTATTTTGAAGAAGAAATCATCAAATGTGTTTTTTTTTTTTAGAAGATGTGATTTGTCAAAATGTTTCAAATTCTCCAGCTCTTCAAATGGCAGCAGCTTCAACAGCTCCTATCCTTGCAAAAGCGCAAACAAAAATAACATCATCAGCAATCAGAGACAAAGAAATCAAACAAAACAGAGTTTTGCATCCAAATGTCAGAATGCCAAATTATACAATGCACCCAGCTATTTGGTGGAGTTGATGGTTATAATCTTGAAAGTGAACCATGTGTGGCTTTTAGCTGGCCAGACATTGGCAAGAAAACTCATGCTTTCTCTCGTAGATAAGGCACAACATAATCAACCTTTGAGTGTGGATCCAAAATTTGTTAATGGACTAAGAAGTCTTCTCTGTAATTCGAGTTTGGACAAAGGCAATCACTGGAGAGGGAAGAGTGTGATGGAGTAAAGGTCAAATTGGAGAAATGGAGAGCGAAAGTTTGTTTACAGAACCATGGAGTGGAGGTGCGCCCTACCCATACAGACTACCCACATAAGGCGCACTACTCATATAGCGACAGAGCTAAAAAAAAATTTGTTCCTGCGTCTATTTTGGTGTCAAAACGCCTCAAAAGGCTTGCAAAGTCATTATCACTGTGGCATCATCGTAGCAGTCGATGCTTTGGCAGCTTCTTTGGCACTGAATGAGACAATTTTGAAGCGAGAGATTGACATTCGTGGTAACTTCAGAAGCAAACGAGTGATGAACTCCAGGTTAAAATGAACACGTTATCTTCCATAAAGACACAGTTTCCTTATATGACTGTAAACCGAAAACAATTGTCAACAGTGACGAAAATCACGAATAAGTTCCTCACGGAGATCACATTGAGATGAGATCCTTGGAGTGATAACAAAAGGGGGACACACAAATTGTGTCATGCACAGTAGTTCTGGCCGCTTTTACAGTGCATATGTCACACAACGCATTGAAAGTGCATGGGAATAATTATTTCTCTATAATGTACTAATAGTAATGGTTAATGCTCATCGACATCTTATAATCCGAGATTTTACATGATAAATTTTACATGATATCTGGAATGAGAGGTTTTGGTGTCAAAGATCTTTTTAAATGTTTAATGGATCAAGCTATTAAAAGACCTTGGGGTGAAGATCCCATGTTGATGGACAAGGAGTACATGAAAAGTTTATCTCTTGAAGTTGTATGAAGATGTTGGATTGTATTCATCAGGAAACACCATATACAGTGGATCAGTGCTTGATTGATTGGAAATCAATGCGAGATGGGTCTTTACAAACAGAGCAACATTTCATTGTGTTTAAGCTCGTCTATCAAAAAAATTCTTGTTGGAAAGAATGGATCTAAAATACAACAGATTGGAATGGAAGCAAATGAAGAATTAAGAAAACTGTTGAAGAGGACTGTACACCTCATAATCCAAGTGAGGGTGAAGAAGTGAGAATGTTAACGAAGAAGGAACAAAATATTGAAAAAGAGCGATCAGAGTTTGTGCAGTAGTAGCGGAACTCTGTTTGCTATTTTTATTAAAATTTGGTTTTATTTGGTAAGGGGAAATAAATAGTCTGAGAGCCAAAATTAGAGAGAAGATATCCACAACAGCAGAGCAGTAAGATGGGGGGCCTATTTTTGTTTTCAGTTGTGATTCGGAAAGGCCTTTAGCTACGGTTTTCCGCCCTTTCATTGGTCATCAACAAACAAATACAACGCTATTCCTTTTAGAGCAGAGTTTTCCTATTTTCATGATTATTGATGTAACAATGCCCTATTTTCATCGATCAATTATCTCCTTTTTGAGTTTTATTTAATGTATTAAAAATCACTTGTAAAGGGGGGAGAGGCTTCTGGCAAAGGTGGGGAAGCGAGAACAAAGTTTCATTGTATAGTTATGATAGGGATTTAAATAAAAGATGCAGCTCTGACCCCTGAGATTCTTGTGGTATGAATTTAACATTTGTCTCATCCTTTGTTTCATATGTAGTTTTTTGTGTTTCCATTTCCTTTCATAATCGTTTCTAAATGAATACTTTTAAGTGAGAAAGGAAGAATTCAATTATTTGCTCTGTCTTGAGGAAGTGTTCATATTTAATGTTTTCTTCTGTTTGACAAGGACTCATCTTCTAAGCCCTTGTCAACCTCTCAAACAGTTCACCCACTCCACATTATTTCAAAAGTGATGTTAAATTTCTTGCCTATCTTGCCTCAGGAGTTAATCTGTGTTTTTGGTTATATTTCCCTATTCAAGCTGTTCTTTGCCCCATGCAGCCCAGAAAACCCAATCATATATCAAAAACAACCCTTTCTATCAATTTTGCTAGCCTAAAATCAGTATTCCTTATCGGTCGTCTCAGCCCCTTTGAAGACTTTTCTGCCGAGATAGACCCGAAGAGAGCCCTCTCCTGTCCTCGTAGGGCTAGCTATGAGGCTCAGCGTGGTTTGATGTTGCCTCGAGTTTTGCTTTCCTCAGCATGAGGCAGATTCGAGCGCTAACATAGTGGCGACCATACAGGGGAGATGGTTTGTTGTTGATTTGACATTCAACTTGTTGATTGTCTTGTCCCAGTACATGAAATCAAGTTGTAGATCTGATGCTGATGGTGGACAGCAGTCAGACACATATGAAGGCTGAAACATTCACCTGGCGACTCCAACTCGATCCAGACATTCCATTGCTCGCTGATCCATTTATGCAATGGTAGGGTATGTGGCAAACCCTACACTTTGTGAAGCTGTAAATGAAGTTAGAGAGTGGTTAGTGGATATTGAAATTAATGAAGAATTTTTCAGTGCCTTCCTTCAATGTTTGAAATCTCCGAAGTTTCCTCTTGAAACTAAAACTGGTTTCTGTGCATTAATTGTTGAAAAACTTGAGAAGGAGATTCAATATTTAAATGCGCAGATCCAGTCATATGATTTCTGAGACCCTAAACAGTTCTTGGAAACTCTTCCTCCTTCGAAACAAGAAATAATAGAGTTGCCTACAGATGTTTTCATTGACAGTGTGCAGCTGAAAATATGTATTGCGGAGTTGGGGCAGCAAACAGAGTCTGGCTTTCGCGATCCTATTGCAACATACATGGAAATGTTTTTCAGTTTGATTGATAGATCAGGCTGTCTTTTACATGACCAGGCTCATTACGTGCATGTAGGGCTACCAGCAATTGCATATGTGATCTGGTTGAAGCACTCTCAAGCAGCGTTCTTCTCATATTTACTTGAATGGTTAATCTGGCATTACAGTATTACCTGATCTATTGTTTTTGCAGCCAAGTAGGGCAGATTTTGTAAATAAATAAGTAGCCAAAAGGAAATACTTCATTCTAGTTTCATTACAGTTTAGTTTGAAGTTTGCCGAGTCAGTTTTTTAATCATTTCAGTCAAGTTTCAGTCCATAAATGAGTTAGAAATGTTGTGTTGTCTGTTGACATAATAACTCCATAGCCCAAGGGATGGAGGCACTGTCTTCTCTCCCAAAGATCTGAAGTTCTTGGCACCTCCAAGAAGCGGCAGCTGCCATCCCCATTGGAGCCGATTTTAGACTCCGTCTTGTCAGTCCGCTACAGTCAAATTTACCAAGGTTCATTTCTCGTCATTTGCAGTCATTAAAGAGTCATTTTAATTCTTGAGTCCAGGGTTTGGTCTTGTGCAGGCCAGAGGAAGGTTCAGTAAGTTTTTCAGGGATGTCATCGTCAATAATGTGAGATTGATTCTTCTTCAAAACCCTATTTTGAAGAAGAACTCATCAAATGTGTTTTTTTTTTTAGAAGATGTGATTTTTCAAAATGTTTCAAATTCTCCAGCTCTTCAAATGGCAGCAGCTTCAGCAGCTCTTGTCCCTGCAAAAGCACAAACAAAAAGAACATCATCAGCAATCAGAGACAAAGAAATCAAACAAAACAGAGTTTTACATCCAAATGTCAGAATGCCAAATTATACAACGCGCCCAGCTGTTTGGTGGACTTCATGTTTATAATCTTGAAAGTGAACCATGTGTGGCTTGTAGCTGCCCAAACATTGGCAAGAAAACTCATGCTTTCTCTCATAGATAAGGCACAACATAATCAACCTTTGAGTGTGGATCCAAAATTTGTTAATGGACTAAGAAGTCTTCTCTGTAATTCAAGTTCGGACAAAGGCAATCACTGGAGAGGGAACAGTGTGATGGAGTAAAGGTCGAATTGGAGAAATGGAGAGCGAAAGTTTGTTTACAGAACCATGGAGTGGAGGTGCGCCCTACCCATACATACTAGCCACATAAGGCGAGCTACTCATATAGCGACAGAGCTAAAAAAAAATTTGTTCCTGCGTCTATTTTGGTGTCAAAACGCCTCAAAAGGCTTGCAAAGTCATTATGACTGTGGCATCATCGCAGCAGTCGATGCTTTGGCAACTTCTTTGGTGCTGAATGAAATAGTTTTGAAGTGAGAGATTGACATTCGTGGTAACTTCAAAAGCAAACAAGTGACGAACTCCAGGTTAAAGTGAACACGTTATCTTCCATAAAGACACCGCTTCCTTACATGACTGTAAACTGAAAACAATTGTCAACAGTGCCGAAAATCTCGGATAAGTTCCTCACGGAGAGCACATTGAGATGAGATCCTTGGAGTGATAACAAAAGGGGAAAACACAAATTATGTCATGCACAGTAGTTCTGGCCGCTTTTATAGTACATATATCCCACAACGCACTGAAAGTGGATGGGGATAATTATTTCTCTATAATGTACTAATAGTAATGGTTGATGATGATCGACATCTTATAATCCGAGATTTTACATGATAAGTTTTACATGATAGCTGGAATGAGAGGTTCTGGTGTCAAAGATCTTGTAAAATATTTAATGGATCAAGCTGTTAAAAGACCTTGGGGTGAAGATCCCATGTTGATGGACAAGGAGTACTTGAAAGGTTTATCTCTTGATGTTGTACGAAGATGTTGGATTGTATTCATCAGGAAATACCATATACAGTGGATCAGTGCTTGATTGATTGGAAATCAATGCAAGATGGGTCTTTACAAACAGAGCAACATTTCATTGTGTTTAAGCTCGGCTATCAAAAAAATTCTTGTTGGAAATAATGGATCTAAAATACGACAGATTGGAATGGCAGCAAATGAAGAATTAAGAAAACTGTTGAAGAGGACTTTACACGTCATAATCCAAGTGAGGGTGAAGAAGTGAGAATGTTAACGAAGAAGGAACATAAATTTGAAAAAGAGCGATCAGAGTTTGTGCAGTAGTTGCGGAACTCTGTTTGCTATTTTTATTAAAATTTGGTTTTATTTGGTAAGGGGAAATAAATAGTCCGAGAGCCAAAATTAGAGAGAAGATATCCACAACAGCAAAGCAGTAAGATTGGGGGCCTATTTTTGTTTTCAGTTGTGATTCGGAAAGGTCTTCAGCTATGGTTTTCCGCCCTTTCATTGGTCATCAACAAACAAATACAACGCTATTCCTTTTAGAGCAGAGTTTTCCTATTTTCATGATTATTGATGTAACAATGCCCTATTTTCATCGATCAGTTATCTCCTTTCTGAGTTTTATTTAATGTATTAAAAATCACTTGTAAAGGGGGGAGAGAGTTCTGGCAAAGGTGGGGAAGCGAGAACAGAGTTTCATTGTACAGTTATGACAGGGATTTAAATAAAAGATGCAGCTCTGATCCCTGAGATTCTTGTGGTATGAATTTAACATTTGTCTCATCCTTTTTTTCATATGTAATTTGTTGTGTTTCCATTTCCTTTCATAATTGTTTCTAAATGAATACTTTTAAGTGAGAAAGGAAGAATTCAATTTATTTGCTTTGTCTTGAGGAAGTGTTCATATTTAATGTTTTCTTCTGTTTCGCAAGGATTCATCTTCTATGCCCTTGTCAACCTCTCAAACAGTTCACCAACTCCACATTATTTCAAAAGTGATGTTAAATTTCTTGCCTATCTTGCCTCAGGAGATAATCTGTGTTTTTGGTTATATTTCCCTGTTCAAGCTGTTCTTTGCCCCATGCAGCCCAAAAAACCCAACCATTTATAAAAAAACAACCCTTTCTATCAATTTACTAGCCTAAAATCAGTATTCCTTATCGGTCATCTTAGCCCCTTTGAAGACTTTTCTTCCGAGATAGACCCGGAGAGAGCCCTCTCTTGTCCTCATAGGGCTAGCTACGAGGCTGAGCGTGGTTTGATGTTGCCTCGAGTTTTTCTTTCCTTAGCCTGAGGCAGATTCGAGCGCTAACACTTCCCATACTTAACACGCTTGAGAATTACCTGTAAACATCAACAAAAGAAAAACAACCGATCAAAGCAAAAGATCTATTGAATACAAGTAAATGGAATTAGATACATTCACAAATATAAGAATCATATAACAAGATAAGCATATGCGAAAAAGGTTCAAATACTTTATTGAATAGAAGAACGAATTACAACCATCAAGTTTGATTCAAAGTCACTCCTCCAGCTTGGATCCCATCCACATCACATAGAAAGCATGAAAAATTTGTATCATAACAATAATTATCTCAAAGTCAATTCTCGTAACAACATTATCTCCTTACAATTCAACATAGTCCAACCCTTCATTACTTAGATGAGTGTTCAATTTATAGATGGATGAAGGAGGTTATGTCATAAATGGGGGTATTGAATGACCTTCCATACTTAGAATTAGTCCCATGGAGGAAGGGATGAGAGGATAGGATGCATCTTAACTCATTCCTCATCCATTTTCGAGCTCATAGGAGTTGATAAGTGAGCGAAACTTCTAGATTATTCCAAGAGTTAAGAATATTCCCCAAATCCTATGTGAATTTTTCTCAATCTCACCCAACGCAGGTGAAAGAGGGCCTAAGTGCTATGTAGAGCACCCTGGCATGGACTCAATTGTTATGAACCACACCCTTATATGGGTCTACCTATGCTGGTCCCTTTAGAGGTCATTTCAGGATGTCTTCAAGTCATGAAACTGTCTAGGAAGGAGGCATTCAAAAGGGTGACTTGTTCAAGGCATGTAGCAATTGAAATTAGGGTTTGATGAGCCCTAGAACACTAATCTAGATGATGGGAGTGATGTGACCAAATGGATCTGTAACACCTCCGACAGGCGCGATGCTATTAAGGAAAGTAACAATAGAATCTAGGTATAATGAAAGGGTTTACTGTCCTTCTGTGCTTCACGGTACTTCGTGAGGAATTCCTTACATAAATATTGCCCCCAATTACATTGTACCCTTTGCACATTGGGCAGCCAATGACACTACTAGCATCAGAACTTCATCCATGCAAAATTTCCTCATGATCTTCCCTGCTAAGATTTGGGTAGAAAACTGCACCGCCTGGTCTTGAATGTAGTGGATAGAATATCCACATGACTTCTTGACTAAGCCAAATTTAGCCTTCATCTTATCTTCCAGCTCCTTTTTGTTGGCTTAAGGGGTCCCTATCCAAGTTCAGAGTTAGTTGTGCCAACCAACAAAAACATAAATTGTTGTGCCTTTCAACAACAACCCACGCTGCGCAGGTTGCAGTCTACCCAAGGCAGTATTAAGGGATGTTATAACTAAGTTTCTGCATCTAGAGATGATGTGATGATTTTCTGTGGCCTAGATCTGCCATTGTGCAAGCCTATCTTCTCTTCTGATAACTGTATTAGTTTTAGATGTATAATTTCACGAATATCATTAAGTATCTTTACTAAGAATAAACATATTTAGTTACCCAATTCACATAGAGGAAACACATTCACTCATGGAAATAGTATTCAAAGAAAGATAAACAGGTAAACAGATAAATAGATAAGACACATATACAATTTTTTTCAATCAAAAACTAGTCTTTATTAATTAGATTCTTCACAGTATAGAATTCTTCTACCCTATGCACTTAGCTATAGGGGTCCACGCACTCAGTTATGGAATCTTCTAGACCTTTGCATACTCAATTGCAGAGCCTTTTTTTCGCTACTGATAGGAACAAACCTTTCCTATCTATCAAACCCTTACAACATCATTCATTAATTCATCTCCATTTTTACCTATCTAAAGTTATCTCTAAGACTCGCTATGACTCAACTATTTATAGCTTTTCTAATACAATACCATGGACCTTGGCTCATGGGTGAGTCTTGGAAACTGACCAAAACAAGGGGCTACAACCCCTTTGACTCCTATCTATCTACGTGATCTGCATCCACATTTCATGGAGAATTTACATTCTTTACAAAAAATGACTAACTTAATCCAACTCTACCCCTGGGGACCCCATCCCAACAAGTCCCCAACACAAAGATCATGTCTCACCCTTGAGTCACTCAGCTAGTTGTTCCAATTTCTAGCAGAGTTCACTTAATGACTTAGTCAATTCTTGAAGCTCCATGGTACTTAGTTCTACTACTTGTTGTACCTCCTAGACCAATTTCTCTATGGTTGGCTGGTTGGCCCCTCCATTGTGAGTTGCATAGTCTGTTGGGTCTGCTGCATGCCCTTCAACTTTTCATGAATATTCTTTGAAAGTTGGTTGGCTTCCTCTATCCAAGGCTAAAGCTTATCTCTTAGAAGGGATTGATTTTTCTCTAACTCTTGGATTTGCATCTGCATTTCCTTGCCTTCCTGCAAGCGTGCGAAGCACTAGACTAGCACCAACATCCATGCAGTTGTACTGATTTCATCCTATTTTTGGTGTGCTTCCGAAATTTTTGTGTTCAACTATTGTATCTTAGGGTCCTCCTACAATGTATCCCATAGGCCCATTACCTGATTTAAAAGCTGGTTGCAACCACGGACTGCGACATCTAGTTGAACCATAGATTCTTTTATAGCTGCACCTCTTTGTTCCCGAACTTCTGGCAATGTAGTTCATTGAAGCTTGAGATGGAGTTTAGATATCGTCATCTGGAACTCAAAAATGACTCACCTAGTCTCATCTTTGGCATCATGCACCAAAAAATCTAGTTTGCTGACTTTCGTTTCAGCCTGTGCACCATCTGGGATATGCAATTCTGGAACTGTTTGACAGGTTTGTTCAATTACTGACTCTAGGTTTGTGCTTCACACTTGCATTTCCTCTTTCTCCTTTAGCGCCCGTGTCTTCTCCGCATACATCTTTGCATTTTTGACTTTACACTCACTGCAGACCACTAAGGCACACTGCTTCCTAATCTACAACTCATCTAAGACCCCCTGATACAATGCGTGGAGGGCCTGGAGTGACAACGCAACCACATTGATCTAAATAGCTTTGATATTTCTTAGTGTTCTACCATATTCATTATTATCTGCTTGCAAATATCCTTTTGGTAAAGGAATGATCTTTAGCTCCATTATTTGTTCGACTTCCAGAACACTCACTCTTGCTTGAGACATGCACACTTGCATCGTGCTTGCTTGCCGAACCCTCACCTGGATCCTACGGCCTAGATTCGCATCTCGCGTAGATCCTTCTAGACACTCCCCATGTCTGCATATATTGCTTCTTAAAATGCTACCATAGCTTGGATGTGGTATCATGAACATTGTCGCTGATCTCATCTAAATCACCCTTTATGAGCATGAGAGGGTCCACTGGTGATTGTTTATCTAACTTTCGCTTCTACCACAATTCTGCTGATGTCTCTTTGGGAAGCTTCTAGAATTTAAAGGGGGTGGATGCCTCCTCTCCCCCATCTCCTCCCTGCATAGATAACCCTTTCTCATCAATTTCGGAGAAGCTGATTTGTGCTTGCTTCGGTATCTTATTTTTCCTTCGCGTCCTCCTCTTTAGCAGC
Source organism: Pinus taeda (assembly GCA_000404065.3). Taxonomy (NCBI): domain Eukaryota; kingdom Viridiplantae; phylum Streptophyta; class Pinopsida; order Pinales; family Pinaceae; genus Pinus; species Pinus taeda. The sequence goes on along the minus strand of APFE030472189.1, from coordinate 58,934 downwards.
ATGCTCCTTTGCAACCCTCTCTTCCTCTGCTACTGCCTTAGAAAAAATTTATTTTTCCTTTTGCTGGGCAACCTTCTCCCATGTGACTTCCTCTTCTTTTTCTTTCTTGTTTTTTGTAGCAGAAGTCAACATAGAAGAGCTTTTTCCTGATTTTCTTATCCTGACATCCAACTAGCTAGGCTCATGTCACTCTGTTGGTCATCTGCCCACAACCTCTTGTACATCTATGTCGGTCACTAAGTATGACAACTTATGCCATACCTCTTGAGGGTCTCACCTCGTGTGGATCTAAGCATTGTGAAATTCTGCCTTAAATTCTAGGAAGGGCTTCAACTGATCGAATAAGGTGGGAGATAACCTTCCCCTCTAGTTTACAGTCATTCTAAATATTTTGTCTATCACAACGAAGCAAACTTAACTACCTCTAGGAGGGTGTCATTAAGCGGAGGGAGTTCGCTTTCCTCTGGGAGCCTTCATGCCACTAAAATGATTAGTAATGAGAGCCCAACATAGTGGAACAACTTGCTCTCCTCTTATGCCTCACGACAGTTTTCCAAACATTCTCTACAGAGATACTGGGCCCAGTTATACTAGACCCCGTATGCACACTGCACTGCTAATGAAATTACTGGTACAGACACTTCATCTGCACGACACTTCTGCATTATCTTTCCCGCTAGGATTTGTGCTGTAAACTGTACCACCTGGTTTGTGATGGAGCAGATAGAATATTTGCACTTTCCCTTTACAAGCTTGAACTCGGTCTTTATGCATTATGTGAGTTATCTTTCCTTGGACTTTCTCGCAAAGTCCGTTTTCGGGTCTACTCCTTTATATGGTAGCTTAGTAATCTCATGGATTTACATATCCATGATGCAGATATGCTTACATAACCCTGAACACCCATCATGCACTAATGTCAACAACTTCCACACACACTCTATGTTAATGTTGGAGTGGTGAAAATTAGATACAAATAACATGTGTAATAGTCTGACTAGCTAAAATCCTCAGGCCCTTTTCATTAGTTCCAACTTCATGACCCCTATATCTTCATAGTATATGTGGGACACATACTAATTTGTCTCTAGATGTGGGAATTTCACCTGGTCGACGAGGTCCCAATATTCCATCTTTAACATTGGTATGCGCACTAAGAGCGTTACCTCAAATGGAACGTTAGTTGGGAGTAGTGGCATAGAAATTTAAAATTTTTTGGAATTGGGGTCTTTGGTCACCTCCTTCTATCCTCTTCGCAGAGGCACATATGCTAGAAGCATAGTGATTGGTACAACTGATCCAAGTCCAGGTGTGATGAAGGAGCTTTCTAAGACCTTTTACTTTCGTGATCTATTAAACTGCATTTTAAAAGAACATTAATAAATACATCTATATGCAGAAAAGAATATGAACATAACAATCATCAACACATGAAAACATAAGTGTTGATAACGGAGTTCGTCCAAGAGGGACTACATCTTCGGGCCCCGGTGTCAAGATGGTGTAAGTAGCTACATTAAGTGTTGTCAATAATGGTGATGTACGTAAGAGATGATGTTGCGATCATAAAAGGAAAAATGCCCTCATGCAGGAGTGGCTCTAAGAGATGTTCCACAACTCGAATTCTCAATCAAAAGACTCCTATCAGTATGACACAAAAACATGCATGATGAACATCTTGCCAACATGGCATAAAAGGGATTTCAAAGACAAAACATGCATGATGACAACAAGAGTATCCCAAAAACATACAACAAGGGATCTCAAACATAACATGATGAGTTATGACAACAAGTACATCACATGGAAGATTCCCCATCAAATCAAGCAAGGCATCATGACAACATGTAATAAACAAGATCCTACATCAACATTAATCAAGGATCCATGCAACATAATGCAGAAAGAAGAAGTACATGAACACATCATATACCTCACAACAAAGGGGTCATCTGAAGCTTGATGTTCACATCCTTAGAAAAAATAATCCACAGTGAATAACGTTGTTCACATTGTCGATGTGCAGGCAGGGCCCACTACCAATCTAGACTTTAGCTCCCCTTGCATTGATAGTTTTCTGGCTTGTCACAATCATGGGCATCTGAAACAGAAGCTGTCAAAGTGTTGATGTTTGCTGGACCATCAATCTCACAACATCAATCACAAGAATGAAGACTACTCTGGACTCTCTGCAATGTAGCTCTCTGGCTATCTAGCTTTGAAGCACTCTGGCTATGTCACTATAGTTCTGTGGCTCCGCCTGACCATCTGGTTCTTTGGCTCACCTTCTTGCACTACCTCGATCAAGATCTGTGGCTTTGTGGCTCTGTGGTGCTCTGGATTTCAAGTTTCTATGAGTAACTCATGACAATGTCTAGCTATCTTTGGCTTTGTCTAGTCCTCTCATGATATGGCTCTCCATCGAGCACAACCTTCTCCTTGACTCTCTGGCACTCTAGCCTCAGGTCTTTGCATTCATCGTGTTTTATAACACTTTTTTGTGATAAGGCCACTTAAAACGTGGAGTTTGTTGGTTTAGAATAGAAGCTGTTTGAATGGAAGGCTCGGTTGGCACAACAAAACCACAAAAATGGTCTTTTTTCATTCAAAATCAAAATACACAAAAACATTGAAAAATAAAAAAAATCGGACTTCAAATTTCATGAAATCAAGCTTTATAACTCAATCGGATCCGACCCTTTATCACTGTCGCTATCGCTTGTTCACTGGTCCTGTATATCGGGGGGATTGCTGATCATCCATTGCTGATATGCCGATTATATCTCGACCATTGATCTACTCCTTGATCGGTTGATCGAGATTGCATTGCATGTCACTATCACATCACCCCTTGGTATCTAGGATCACCGATCTCGCGAGCATCGATTTAATCCTGGCCGTTGATCTATTTTATGATCTGATGGTGGACATTACACATCACTGATTGGTATATCGCAATCACTACAGCCCAGGGGTTCTTCCCTTGTCATACGCTGATGTCAATCATTGATCGGTTGATCGTTCTGATCACTGATATCGCAATTACAGGTCAGCTTTGCCCAGGTCCCGATATCATGTGCCTACCTTCCTCCTACCCAATATATCGTAGATCGCTGATTGGGGTTCTAAAGGCTTGGCCTTAAGTCCGCCTTTTGGACTCCTCCGATTACAATTTTCCTTATAAGGCTTTTAGACCCATTTTTAGAGGAGATTCCTCCTTTTTCAAAGGAGTCAAGGGAAACTCTTTTCGTGATGACTTCATCATCTGGACTCGGATTGGAGTGTTGTTCACACCGTTGGAATCAGGACAAAGAGATCTACGCTCTAGTCCTAGGTCGAAATCATTCTGAAAACTTTGATTTTCAAGCGCTCATAAACCCTCTTTGTCTTGTGTGTCTTTCTTGAGCCACCTCGATCAATCCTCCTCACTGAGGAGCTTTTGGTCCTCCAAAAGCATGAGAAATAATCTGCAACTTTCTCTGTACCTACATTACAAGTGTCCTGAAAAGGTCTCTCTTCCATCTCATTCACCTTTGTTCTTCGGAGCCTTAAGTGACGAGCTAACACCTGCTACCTATGCAACCTGTAGTACATTTTTTTGAAAATTACATGCTTGAGTGACATGACCAAATAATGACCCAAACATCCCACACTTGCCACGATTTTATAGCACATACTCAGCGGTCAAGTTTATAACAAGATGGACACAATACCCCAATTATGACAACAAGGATAACATATCATTGTTGCTTCAAAAAGTGATGGAAAACACATCATCACTGCAACACATGATTTACATACATAATGCCAGATGCTATTGTTTTGACAAGTGATGGAAACATAACATCACTTTTAGAGTTTTAAGATGCAACTCAAAATACGACTCAAAACATGACCACACATTACTGTTGCTGAACAAGTGATGGAAAGCACATCATCAATTTTACACTTTAAAATGCAACAAATGATTTACAAAATAATGACCATGAAATGACAACATGTCTAGAAACCATTTTTCACTTATCAATGTGAATGGTTCACCTCCTTGAGGTGGTTTTTCTTGTCGAACAACTGTTCTTACTGGTTCATGCACCGATGCTTTGTCTTTAAGGCATTGCTCTGGATGGAGCCTCCAACAAGTGGCTCTTTGATGGCAATTTCTGTCGCAATGACTGCAATAGGTTTTCTTCCTCCATATCTACTTAACATTTTTCTTTTCATGCTGTTGAGAGGGTCTTTCATGCCTCATGAGTGCTGTTATTCTTTTCCAACACTTAGAAAAGATACGGTTAGGTAAACCACTAAAGGTACATGTTTTTTGATGCTTGGATCTTTGTTCATTATTAACAACATGATAAAAATAAAAAATGAACATTCGAAGATAAAAAATGGTTATACCTTCCCTTGCCGTCTCTGATGTCAGTATGGTGATGAGAGCTTGCCTCAACTCTCTCCCTGCAATGGAAATTGCCATGGGATGATGGGGATGTTTTCCCATCATACTCCTTCCTCAACGATGTCTCGAACAAATCTAACACCTTCGAGCACTCTCCTTTAGTGTATCTCGAGCCTGCAAATGGATGTTTGTGAACAACCTCCAAAGGTAGAGTTATGCCTTGGTTATTAACACCAAGTTATTCTTTCTCCTCGTGCCTCATCCTTACAAGGAGCCTCATGTTTGTCCCTATAATTGGGATCTCCAAATCTCCAATAGACATCATACTATGAGAAGATGAAACTAAAAGGAAATCAACATCTTTTACCTCCTCTTTTGATTTGGAAAGAACTAATTAGGGCTTCTCATCGTCCATCGTTGGTGGTTCACTAACTGTTGTGGCACCTTCCCCAACTTCCTTTATGACAAACCCAAGTCCTGTTCAACATAGTAATTCCTCCACTTTGATGGGGTTGACAATGCCTTGGCCATTAATGCCCAAGAATTTTCCTTCATACCCCATTCTTTTTAATAGTTTGGAGTCAATTCTTGTGGTATGATTTTTGAAAACAACGAAATAATTATTAGGAAACATACATGAAGATGGAGAACTACTTTTTACCTCACATGGGTCACGTTGCATCTTTTCCAATTCCTCGTCCTTTTCTTGCAGTTGTCATAGCAAACTTTGTTTTTCCTCTTTCTCTTCACGTAGATGCATATTCAATTCATTGTTCTATGTTTGAAGTTTATGTTTTTTTTGCTTCAGTTCTTCCATGGCCTTTTCTGTGGCTTGCAACTGAAGCTGCAACCACTCCTTTTCCTCTGTCTCTTTCTATAGAGTTTCATACATGATTTCCACTCTCTTGGAAACGTTGACTATGGTCTCGTTCATCACTTTTTCATCCTCTATCATTATTCACACTGAAATTCACATCAAAACAAAGACCACTCCAATACCACTTGATCCAGGTCTGGGTGTGACGAAGGACCCTTCCAAGACCTTTAACTTTCATGATGTGTCAAATTTCATTTTAAAATAACATTAATGAATACATCTGCATGCAGAAAAGAAGAGGAACATAACAATCATCAACACATGAAAACATAAGCGTTGATAATGGAGTTCATCTAGGAGGGACTACGTCTTTGGGCCTCAGTGTCAAGATGGTGTAGGCCACTGCATTAAGTGCTATCAATATTGGTGATGTACACAAGAGATGATGTCGTGATCATACAAGGAAAAATTCCCTCACACACGAGTGGCTCTAAGAGATGTTCCACAACTAGAATTCTCAATGAAAAGACTCCTATCAGTATGACACAAAAACATGCATGATGAACATCCTACCAACATGGCATAAAAGGGATTTCAAAAACAAAGCATGCATGACAAGAACAAGAGTATCCCAACAACATACAAAAAGGGATCTCAAAACATAACATGATGAGCTATGATAGCAAGTACATCACATGGAAGATTCCCCATCAAATTAAGCAAGGAACCATGACAACATGTAATAAACAAGATGTTGCATCAACAACAATCAAGGATCCATGCAACATAATGCAGAAAGAAGAAGTACATGAACACATCATATACCTCACAACAAAGGGGCCATCTAAAGCTTGATGTTCATATCCTTAGCAAAAATAATCCATAGTGAATAACATTGTTGATATTGTCGATGTGTAGGTAGGGCCCTCTACCAATTTGGAATTTGGCTCCCCTTGCATCGATAGTTTTCTGGCTTGTCACAATCAGGGGCATCTAAAATAGAAGTTGTCAAAGTGATGAAGCTTGCTGGACCATCGATCTGACAACATCGATTGCAAGAAGAAGACTGCTCTGGACTCTCTACAATGTAGTTCTATGGCTATCTAGCTTTCTAATACTCTGGCTATGTCACTACGGTTCTGTGGCTCTGCCTGACCCTCTAGTTCTTTGCCTCACCTTCTTGCGCTGCCTTGATCAATCTCTGTGGCTTTATGGCTTTGCGACGCTCTGGCTTTCAAGCTTCTCTGAGTAACTCGTGGCACTGTCTAGCTATCTCTAGCTTTGTCTAGCCCTCTCATTCTATGGCTCTCCGTCGGGCACATCCTCCTCCTTGGCTCTTTGGCACTTAGGCTATCGGGTACTCTAGCCTCAACTCTTGGAATTCATCGTGTTTTATAACATGTTTTTGTGACAAGGCTGCTTTAAACGTGGAGTCTGTTGGTTTATAATAGAAGCCGTTTGAACAGAAGGTTCAGCTGACACAACAAGACCACAGAAGTGGCTTTTTTTCATTCAAAATCAAAATACATAGAATCATTTAAAAATCTGAAAAAATCGAACTTCAAATTTCATGAAATTGGGCTTTATAGCTCAATCGGGTCTAACCCTTTATCACTATCACTATCGCTTGTTCATTGGTCTTGTATATCAGGGGGGATCGCTGATCACCAACCACCAATATGCTGATTAGATCTCAACCGTTGATATGTCCCCTGACCAAATGGTCCAAATTACATCGCATGTCGCTATCACATCACCCCTTTGTATCTAGGATCGTCGATATCCCGACCACTGATTTCTTCCCTTGTCATACACCGACGCCGATCACTGATCGGCCGATCATTCTGATCTCCGATATCACAATCGTAAGTCGGCTTTTCCCAGGTCCTGATATCGCGTGCCTACTTTCCTCCAACCTGATATATCGGAGATTGTTGATATTGGTTCTAAAGGCCCAGCCTTAAGTCTGCCTTTTGGGCTCCTCTTGTCATGCGGAAAGAGTTATTTTTGCGGACAAACCTAACCTCCCTAGGAGTCTAAGACTCTCTAGTGACAAACAAACCAAACAAGAGCAATCCTTCTCTAAACATACATTATTCTATCAGAAACCAAGTGTTTTCCGATCTTACCTTAGGTCCAACGCTTGTTGTAGCAGTCTAGCCTTGCTGATCCAGATGAGCTCCTCCTTCACTTTAAGACCTGCATACACTAACAAGACAAACGATTACATAACACCTGAATATTTCATAAAAACAAAGCATATTCATCATATAGACCAAGGAGTACATGAAATAATTCATTAACAACAAATCATTGAGAAGAATGGACTTATTTGTATTAAGGAAACAAAAAAGGAACCATTACAACCTGAGCCTTGGTGTTGTGCAAGCTCCTCCCAGGGTCCAGCAAGAGATTTCCTCTACTTTGACAAGCTCACCCACTCCCAATATGGCAACAAGGAAGGATAGTGATCTCTCCTCACAAGTCAACAATGGAAGTCCTAATTCCAGCAGCATTTACCCTTTAGAATGTTCAGCTTTCAACCTCCCCTCCTTTGGCCCAATGCCTGTATTTATAGTATTCTAGAGGAAGTTATTCAGTTCCAACATCAATGGGATACTCCCTCTTTTGGATGGGGTAGCTCCTCTCTTGATGGGATAAGTTCCTCTATCATAGGGATGCATGAACCATCTGGGGGCGCTCAATACACGTCAAACACTCTTCTAGAAGGCCCTAGAAGTGACCACAAGTAACTTTTTAAAGATGAAACTCGCGCCTTTTGACCTTTACAGGGGTACGCAGCCAACCTTTAGCTTGCAGAGCGTACAAGTACGCAGGTATAGTGTGTTTGGAGTGCGTACACGCAGGTAAGGTAGAGAGAACCTGCGTACCCAGAGATAAACATGTTTTTAAGTGACTTTCTCTCTTTTTGAAGTTTGACATGAAGAGCAGAGGTATGGGGCTTGACAAGGAGGACAATATGGCTATTGATGGGGCCATATTGACTGTAGATAGTCATGGTGACAAATTTCAGTGTAACAGGAAGCCATGATGAAGTGGTTGGTGCCTATTAATGTTTTTGCGGTTAGGAGTTTTGTTGGGGTGGCACAATACCAAAGGAAATTCATAGCTTCATTTTTAGTAGTAGCACCAATCCATGCCATAACAACAATTACCAAGAGTTTCGAGTGGGGAAAGGGTTAGAAAATTTCCTTTTAGGACTTAAAGAATAAGATCAATCAAGCACTGATTTCGATATTACCAAACTTCTAGTAGCCCTTCAAAGTTGAGATAGGCATGAGTGGGTATGTTATAGGAGTGGTCTTGATGAGAGGAGGAAGGGTAGTATGCTACCATGCATGGAATAGTTATACACTATCCTGCCTACAACAAGGAGCTATATAAAAAGACCATAAATGGGTAAGAAGAAACAAACTTGTTTTTTGGATAGGTCTGGGTTCACTTTGGGATACTAAGGAGCACCGTTTAAGACAAGAACATAATATTTATTAGTGCATTTTGTACTATATTGTGGGAGAAGATGAACATGATTTTAAAGAGGTTTATAACATTCCATCCCTAGAAAAATTGGAAAAGAGTAGTCAACAAGAATTTGGTGTAGCTTTTGAGGGGTTGCGATTAGAAGAACTTGAAGACTTGGGATGAAAATATTGTGTATATGCAATACTATTATAATAGAGAAATCCACACTTCTACTGGTAAGTCCACATTTGAAATTTGTTTTGGATGTTTGCCACCATCACCTTTGGATATTGCATATGGAAAACAAGGAGGAGAAAGGGAGGATCTTATAGGGGATTCCTTAAGGGAAAAGAAATTTGTTGAGAAGACTAGGAAAATCAATCTGCATGTAGGAGATGCTATCGAGGTCACAAGAAATACAAGTCTAGGCATGATCAACATAGAAAAATGAATTCATTTAGAGTGGGAGTTATAGTATGATTATAATTTAACAAGGAGAGACTACAAGGTCATGGTAAGAAAATAAATTATTTAAAATCTGGTACATTTGAGACACTGGAATTTTTTGGAGATAACGGATGTGCATTTACTCAATGATTAATGTGGAAAATTTGAAAATCTATGAGCCTTCCATGTTGGATTAGGAAGAGGAGTAAGTCGTATATTTTGTAGAGGATTTGGCACCAAATGCTCAGGAAAAGTTGAAAGAGGATAAATTTTTTAGAAGAGGTCTAGAACTACAAGATAGGGGCAACATGACCTTTAGCAGAGTGGGTTGAAAGGAAAAATTCCATGCAATGCTAAATAGTACTCCAAGGAGAAGGTAGAAGAAAAATTTCCTCACCTCATTTAATGAAATATTTTGGGAATGAAAAGCTTCCAAAAATGGGGAGGTATGATCTAGGTGGTATCATTATATTATTTTTCATCCCTATTGATACTTTCCTCATTGGAAAAATTGGAGGAACTGAGCTCATAAGACCATTTTTACTAGAGAGTCCTAGTTTCACAAATTAGGCTCTAAAAATTTTTAGAAGCAGTTTCAGGCATAAAATAACATTTTTTGGGGTAAAAAATTGTTTCTTAAGAATTTCACCCCCACTATTACACTAAAATAAATTTCCAATGATGTAAGAAAGACCTCAAATAGAGTTTTTATGAAAAACGTATGCCACCTAGAAGTTGACCTTCATATTTTGACCACCATGATTCAAAAGGATGCCACATCAACCCCCATTATTCATGGAAAATGGGATAGCCATGTGATTGTGATGAAGAATAACATAGAAGATTTAATATTATAAATCTTTTTTTTTTTTTGCTGGGCAAAGGCTAAACTATTTATATTAAAAAACCAAAAAAGTATTTACAAGAGGTGTGAACCTCTGAGAGTGTGTGTTCAACTCTCTGTCAAAGCTTTCCCTATCAACCTGGATCCTCTGCTTATACAAGCTAGAGGTAACAAAATCATCAACAGAAATAGTTTTTACTGCGACATAGTCAGACATAGAAATAGGAAATTAACCCGGTCCACAAGACCCATTACAAAAAAACAGTGGTTCCAATCAGCATTGCGTCAATTGCTGCCCGCCTCCTAATGAAACTGAACCAAAAAGGAAAAACATCATGCGCCTGAGACCCAGGCTTACCCTTGACGCGTCTGCCATTACTTGTTCTGCTTCTTCCGCTCCTCAGCTTCACGTTCCAGTTCATGCTTCTTTCGATCTTCTGCTGCACGTTCCGGGTCACGCTCCCAAGTCACCTCCATCCCATCCGGAAGGTCTTCGAGACGATCAATACCAGGCGGCAGTTTAAGGTACAAAGCGTAGTCGAAAGAGTCTTCTGTCTCCTCATTCTTTATCTTGCTCTGAGGGGAGGAAGGCTTGCTGCTTTGAACCTCCATTAGAGCCTCCGGTGGACCCTCAAAAGTAGCCATGGGCTCTTTTCCTTTGAGGCTGCCGATTTCCTGTAAAGCTTCCGCCTGCTCCGCCGAGTATCCAAAGGTGCTCTCCTCATCTATCCTACTCTGTAACTCGGGGCTGTAAGAATTATCAGCAGAATCCTTTAACTTGGTTGAATTGTCCGAGGAGGGAGGCGTCTTTTCCTCCATTTCAGCCTTCCAGCTACCGTCCTCCTCATCCTCCTCAGAAAAAATGACAGTTATCATGGCTTTTACCACAGGCTTGTTCCTCTTTCGACGGTAATGAAGAGTCGTGGTCTGCACTGAATTGCTTATGTATGAATCAGAGTGCTCCGAGTCGCAGGAGGGTGGCGAAGCACAAGCCAGTGGTGAGATGCGCCTCGGGCTTGATTGGCCCCTGCCTCTTTTGCCGCCCCGCTGCCCAGAATTGCGCCCCCTGCGAGGCCCAGGATACCCAGTGCGAGGAGCCATGATGAACCCAAGATACCCAACTGCTCTCTGAGGATGAAGCCGAGCTGCCTTATGCCTCCGTTTGCCAGTAAGAGTTCCGATGGAGAGGCTTCCCCGATGGCCCAGCAACTCAACGACCAATTTCAAATTCGCCTTAGCAGAATGAGGACAAACCGCAAGAATTGGGCATGGGAAGGACTCGAGGGTGGGCTTGCTGCCCTCAGAGCCTCCCTCCTCAACTCTGACCTTAACTGCTAACCTCTCAATACCAGAGCCGAACTGCAAACAAAGAATGAAGAATGTATGCGCCATTGTGAGATAACTGTCGTCGAAACCTTGGGAAATCAATTGCATTGATGAGCCATTATGGCTCGTAAATTCTCTTGGGGCAGAAGCCAGCCCAAAACCCATGGAGACCACCTGTCTGAGGCGTGGTGACTTGTACTCGGCGCGTGGGTGGCGCATAAGCTTAAATGCGTGTATTAACACCCGCATCCGGGTAATATTATAACTCTAATTAAGAGTTGAAGGAGTTGAATTTAACTACTAGAAACCTATTGAGTTGTTACAAAAGACATTCTGAAAAAAAAAAACATTTAGAACTCATGAAGGTCATTATGAATTTTTGGTCATGTCTTTTTGCCTTACTAATGCACCTTCCACATTTCAAGGTTTGATGAATTCCACTTTCAAACCCTTGCTTAGAAAAAAAAGTTAGTATTTTTTGATGATATACTAATCTTTAGCAAGTCTTGGAAAGACCATGTTCAACATGTTGACTGGTTTCTCAAAATTTTGGAGGAGAAACAATTGTATGCAATACTCTAAAAATGTTTCTTTTGGTTACAGGAAGTGGAATATTTGGGTCATATTGTATCCCATGAGGGTGTTAAGATAGGCCCTAACAAAACCAAAGCCATCAAGGAATGGAAATTCCTCACAAATGTAAGGGATCTTCAAGGATTTCTCGGGTTGACAGGGTATTATTGCAAGTTTGTTAAGAACTATGGGAAGATAGTAGCACCTTTAACAACATTACTGAAGAAATATGCATTTTTTTGGACTCCAGAAGCAACTAAGGATTTTGAACATTTAAAGGAGGCAACGTGCCAATATCTGGTATTAGCTACACCATATTTCACAAAAACCTTTATTATGGAATGCGATGCCTTAGGAAATTATATTGGTGTTGTTTTAATGCAAGAAGGTAGATCCGTTTCTTTTGAAATCCATCCAATCAAGGGAAAGTATGTACATAAAACTATATATGAGAAGGAAATGTTGTAAATATTACATGCTCTAAATAAATGGTGCCCTTACCTAATGGGAAGACACTTCAAGGTAAAAAGAGGTCATGATAGTTTTAAATACGTCTTGGAACAAAAATTGTCTTCAAAAGAGTAGAAAAAATGAGTTAATTTTTTTTTGGGTTATGACTTTGAAATCATCTAAAAAAAAGGGAAGGAAAATGTTGTTGTAGATGCACTCTCTAGAAGGGATGAGGATGTGGAAGCATTGCTCTGTGCAATTTCTATTATCCAACTTGATTGGATAACTAAAGCAAGGGAGGAATGGAAGAATGATGAAGAGGTATGTACACTCATTCAAAAGTTGCAGCAAGACCCCAGTGCATTTGATTCATTTATTTGTAAAAATGATTCACTGTGGTACAAAGATTTCTTATATATATATAGGAACTCCCAATTTAAACAAAATGTTCTTTTGGAATTACACACCTCCCCTATAGGAGGGCACTCAGGATTTTCAGAAACTTACCACAGGGACAAGAAGGAATTTTTTTTGGGATGGACTTAAATCTGATATTAAGAAGTTTGTGGTAGAATCTTTGGTTTTCCAACAAAATAAAGTTGAGATAGCTAAGACCCTAAGTCTTTCACAACCATTAACCATTCCAAGTCAGCGTTGGGAAGAGGTATCAATTGATTTTATCACAGGTTTACCCAAGTCTGAAGGAAAAAGTGTCATTATGGAGATAGTTGATAAACAAAACTATTTTCTTCTCTTGGTACTCAATTACCTCATAGCTCATCTTATTATCCTCAATCAGATGGGTAAATTGAGATTGTGAACAAATGTTTGGAAGAATATCTTCATTTCTTTGTATTTGATAAAAAAATAATGGATCAAGTGATTACCTTTGGAAGAATGGTGGTGTAACACTTCCTTCCATACCGCAACAAAAATGTCCCCATTTATGGCGCTTTATGGATATCATTCACCATCCATTACATCATCTTTAAGAGACAATTCTAAGGTTCAAGCAATGGAAGATCGCATTGAGCATCAACAAAAATTTCTCCAACTCTTAAATGATAACCTAACTCTGGCACATAATCAAATGAAACAATAGGCATATCAACATCACAATGAAAGAAATTTTGATGTGGGCGATTGGGTATTTTTATGACTACAACCATACAAACAAATTTCCCTCAAGAAACCTAAGAAGGATAATAAATTATCACCCAAATACTATGGCCCTTACATTGTGTTGCAAAATATTAATACTATGGAATACAAATTGGATTTTTCTGCATGTCACGAGTACACCCCGTTTCCATGTTCCATGCTTAAAGAAGGTTATAGGTGACAAGCTCCTAGTTCAAACTGTATTGCCATAGCTTCATGAGGAAGATAAAATCATATTGGAGCCTGAAGCAATCATAGAAACAAGAATCCAACAACCGTGGAAAAATTCAATTTCAAAGTATCTCGTTAAGTGTAAGAACTTACCTATTGAAGACTCCACATGGGAGGATAAGGATGAATATTTTATTCAGAAGCATCCATTGTTGAAAATAGCAACAAGAAATGCTAAAAATAGCATTTCTATAGATAGCATTTCAAGATATATTCCAATTTTAATTTGTCCTTGAATTAAAATTTGAATTTAGTCTCACCAGCAGTTTGAAAAATAATTAATTAATTCATCTTAAGTTAATTAGTTGGTGAAAATCAAACATGAAGTCTTTGTGAAGACATGCAACAATTATCCCTTTGATTGAGGAAGTTATCCCTTAATTAAGGAGATAAGGATGAGTTGTAATTAGTTAGCTTAGTTAACTGAGTTAAGTCTTGTTAAATTAGTTCCAAACAATTTGTGGAACTAATTGTGAGTTCAGTTAGTTAATGCATGCATGCATGCAACTAGTGTTCTTCAGATAACAAAATATTCTCTCATAAATAACTCATGCATGTCAGTTCAGACAAAGACCCAGTTGAGATTAAAGGTAGGGACAATATACTATCAGTTGCTAGAATATTCCCATGTGAATATCTCTTGCATGTAGAATGAATTCATTCCTTGAGGTTTGCACAATTACTACAGAGGTTAGAGCAATGTGTGAGGTGAGAATCACATAGGTGGCAGCTGGAGGAACCCAGGAGAAATTGCGCAAGGAAATAGGAGGCTTGGAGGATTGAAGGAAGGCATATGTGTTGTCTATTCGGTCTATGAGTAGTAGTGAGGGATTGTATTGCGAGCTGGATTGCTTGAGAGCTAAAGCTTTGTGTAATCCTAAGATATTTCCACTTGTATGATAATACAGATAGCGGGGTTTTTAGCTAAGGCTTTCCCCAGAGTATTCTTCTGTGTTTCATGTGTGATTGAATCTTGTTCTCTGTTATATGTGTTCTGGTTGATCTTGCTCAAAGTTGATTAAGCTTCCGCAAGTTTGATAGTAGAAGTAGATCAAGTATTTTGCTTTAGTTACATTGCATTATCAAGTGATCTATAGTGAGAATTTCTACATGGTATCAGAGAAAAGGTAATCAAAACGGAGAACAATATACAAAGAAGGGAGAAGTTCAAAGTTTTGAAGTTCTTGATTGTAGGTACAAAATCGATTTCTTATCACATCTCCAAGTTCACCAATGGCATTCAATGGCTTGAAACTCGAGTATGCCATGGATGGCAGCTCGAATTACATAGCATGGAAGGATTGCATGGAAGCGGTATTAGAGGACAATGGTTTGAAGGACTTCATTTATCAAGAAGTCCCCAAGCTAGCAGCAGCTAACGACCAAGAATTGGCGGAATGGAAGAAATGTGTGGCGAGAGCGAGAATGATTCTTTTGGAGGGAGTGGGATAATACAAACAAAGGCAGAAAGGAGGAGTGAGGAGTGAAGAGGGAGCGTCTAGGGTTTGAGGTTTTCTGAAGAATTTTCCCCATGGATGGGCGTAGAGGAGGGAGCTCCACTCCCTCCTACAAGGAGGCAGTGGCCAACAAGTGCAAGAAACCTCCAGAGAGAGGCAGAGGTAGTGCTGAAGAAGGAAGGAGAAACAGGGAAGAGGAAACAGATGACTCCATTTCGAAGGAGAATGATAGCACAAAAGACAAGGAGGAAACTAACAAAAAATAGGGAACAAAAGACAAAAAACATAAGGGACCGTGAAAACCTAAGGCTGAAATCACTCCTAGAGTAGTTTTAAATAATCTAGAGCTGCAAGACCACAGGGAGCACATGCAAACTTATGCAATCATATGCAAATTCATGGGGCTATGGCCCACTGAAAAAGCATTACAAACTTGGATTAGATACCACTGGAAGCCTAAAGGAAGCATTGATCTTCATCTAGGGTCAAAGGGTTTCTTCACTGTAGTGTTCACCAACATTGAGGATAAAGATAGAGTGTTTGAAGGTGGGCCCTACTTCTATGTAGCAGCAGGACTCTATATGAAGCCATGGATGATGAATTTCATTCCGGAGAGGGAAACTTTTACTTTAGTCCCGGTTTGGGTAAGACTCTATTCTCTACCTCTTGATTATTGGTAGACATAATCGCTAGCTGCCATAGGCAATAAATTAGGAAGGTTTGTCAAAGCTGTTGAAGCCACAAGGAGGGGAAAATATACCTCCTTTGCAAGGATCTGTGTGGAGATGGATCTATTTGGAGCTCTTTCGGATGAAGTTATTTTGGAGGTTTTTGATGAGGAATGGGTGCAGACAGTAGATTACAAGCATATTCCATTTAGATGCCGTAGATACCATGAACACGGGCACCTTTTAAGAGACTGCCCTCTCACTAAAGCAAAAATCAAAGGCAATACTAACACAATGAAAGACACAGACAATTTTCACAAAGTAATTCATAAAGGAAAAAGTGGCAAAAAAGGGCCAAAGCAACACCAAGCGCGAGGACAAAAGGCTAGTCAAAATCAGTTCCAAGTTCTTGAAGAGAATGAAGAAATAGCAGTAGAAGATCAAGTAATGAAGGAAGGTTATGAGAAGAGGAATAAGGAAGAAGATAATGACTATACACAGGAAAATGAAAAATAGAAAGGAAACATGATGAGCGATTCAGAACTAGAAATGGATCAGGAAATGAACCAGAGTGAGATGGAAATGGAAGAAAATGAGCTACAAGAGATTCTTGACAGAGAAAACCTAGATCTAGAAGAGTTCTTGAATCAGGGAACTACGGGTGGGGTAGAATCACTACCACAAAAAGAGATCAATAGAATAAAATAGTTATTCCTATGGAAAACTCAGGCCAAGGGTTTGGAGGAAGTAAACAACATTGAAAAACAGAGCAATGAAGGGGGGAAAGTAGTAAAAATGACACCAGGGTTAACATCGAGAAATCCAGGGAAAAAAAGAGGCAGGGAAAAGCAGAACAAGCTCCTGATGGGATGTGGCAAGCTCATGGCAGACTCAGGTAAGATGAAATATCTAACCAGTGACTCCTTTACCAATCTTTAATTATGAAGTTCACAACTTGGAATATTAGAGGTCTAGGCAACAAGAGAAAACAGAAAATGCTGAATAACAGAATGCAACAAGCAGCCTCGGATATAATTTTTGTCCAAGAAACGAATTGCTCTATTCAAAATTTAAGACAAATCCATAGTAAATGGCTCAGCAAATTTGAGTTTCTAGAAGTTAAAGCTGAAAACACAGCAGGGGGTATCCTCACTCTCTAGAATCCCCAAAATATTGGAATAATTGATGCGGAGGCATCAAGGAACTATTTATTTGTGGTCATACAACCTGTAGGAGACATGGACACTTATCTAGTCATGAATGTTTATGGCCCCCAAAGGCTAGATGACAAAATCCAATTTATAGTCTCCTTGGTGGATCTCTGGTCCAGGCATGTAGGGTTACCTTGGGTCATAGGAGGAGACCTCAATATGATCAGATATCTCTCGGAGAAAAAAAGAGGTACAAGAGCTTTAAATAAAGACTCCTCAACCTTCCAAATCTTTTCAGAAAGCATGAAGCTTGTTGACATTGAGACAAACAATGGCTTCTTCACATGGAATAATAAAAGAGGAGGGGACTCTCAGGTAGCCTCCAAGTTAGATAGATTCATGATCTCTGAAGATCTCATGCTTTTAGACAAGGAAATAATGGCAGGAATTCTACCTTTGGGAGGCTCAGATCATTGGCCAGTTCAAATGGAGGTCAAAGGCATAGGCACCCCAAGAAACTGACCTTTTAGATTTGAAAATATCTGGCTTTCACACTTAGATTTTAGCAACAACATAGAAAAATGGTGGGTGGAAGATTTGTAGATTCAAGGATCAACTATGTTCCTGCTTCACAAAAGATTAAAGCACATTAAGATGAAACTAAAAGACTGGAACAAGAATGAATTTGGAAATATTTTTGCAGGTAACAAATTGGTTGAAAACAAAATACTGGAGCTCAACCAAGCTTTGATCAAGGATGGATTTGATAAGAACAAAAATGATCAGGTAGAGAAACATCATCAAGAATGGGAAAAGTTGTGCAAACAAGAGGAATTTTTTTGGAAACAAAAATCAAGAGTTCAATGGCTAAGGGAAGGAGAGTGCAACACTAAATTTTTCCACTGTTCCACCATAGCTAACAAGACTCACAACAGGATATCTTCAATCAAGGATGAGGACGGGCAGATTCACCAATCCCATGAGGATATAGAAGTTGTGTTAGTTAGACACTTCAGAGGTATTGCCCAGGAAAACATCTTAGTAAAGGAACCTTTCATCAAGGACTTCACTGAACATATCCCTAAGTTGGTATCCAGAGAGGACAACTGTAATCTAAAGAGACCTGTATCTGAAAAGGAGGTTAGTGAGGTTCTCAAGGAAATGCAAAATGGCAAAGCTCCAGGTCCGGATGGATTCAATGTGGATTTCTTCAAAGTTTGTTGGAATATTGTCAAAAAGGATATTGTAAAGGTAGTGGAAGATTCCAGGTTGAATAGAACTATTTTGTAATCTCTCAACACCTCCTTCATTGCCCTAATTCCAAAACAGGATAATGCACAAACGCCAGAGAGGTACAAACCCATAGCCTTATGCAATCTAGTCTACAAGATAATTTCCAAGGTAGTAGCCAACAAACTCAAACCTTTGCTGCCTATGCTTGTTTTGGGGGAATAACATGGGTATGTGGAAGGCAGAAAAATTCTAGATAACATCATTCAAGCTCACGAAGTGGTTCACTCACTAACTAGTAAAAGGAAAGCGGGTATGATAATGCAATTGGACATAGCCAAAGCTTATGATAAAGTAAACTGGACATATATCAAGAAAGTGCTCAACGCATTTGGTTTTTATCATAATTGGATAAGATTGATCATGGCCCTAGTGACTTCCTCCAGCTTTTCAATTTTAGTTAATGGCTCTCCCTCTGAAATTTTTCTTCCTTCTAGAGGACTCAGACAGGGTGATCCGCTCTCTACTTTTCTTTTCATCCTCATGATGGAAGGGCTGGGGCGGTCCATTAAGCATGCCAAGGTAACAGGCAAAGTTCAAGGACTCCAACTATCGGAGAATGGTCAAGTTTTGACCCATCAACCGTTTGTAGATGATATCATGTTACAAGGAATCCCCACAGTCAAGGAAGCACTTGCTTACAAACAAATCTTGAATGACTTTGAAATGGAAACAGGTATGGAGGTCAATCTTTCCAAATCATTTTTTTTTTCTTTAACACACACATTGCCATTCAGAGAAATGTCTCCAGAATTCTTGGCTTTCAAAGAGAATCCCTCCCCTCTAAGTATTTGGGAGTTCCTCTAATGGCCAAATCTTTGCATAAGAGAATTTGGGAACCATTAATCATCAAGATGCAAGATAAGGTCAGAAAATGGACAATCAGGTCTTTAAAACTGGCTAGTAGTCTAGTCCTTACAAAAGCTGTGCTCCAAGCTATCCCAATCTTTATGCTATCAGATCTCCCAGTTCCAAAAGGAGTCTTACAACAATTTAGAAATATAAAAAGATATTTTCTTGGGGGCAAGGAGGAAACCAGAAAAAATGGGCTTTAGTTCCATGGGAAAAGATCTGCAAACCTAAGAACCAAGGAGGCCTAGGATTGGATGATCTAGAGATTCTCAATAAGGTTCTTGGAGCCAAGCTTTGGTGGCGGTGGGTTAAGGATCCTAAGGCTCAATGGGAAAGCATCTGGAAGGAAAAATACACTAGCGCTTGGCATTTTTTTGAGCTAATAAGAATGTCTGGAAATATAAAGGGCTCTCCCATATGGAGCAAGGTCTGGGAGAACAAAGACATGGTTCAAAAAAACAGTTTATGGCAAATCAGAGATGGAGATCATGCACTATTCTGGAAGGATAAATGGCAACGAGAACCAATACTCTTGAAAGAGGAATTTATGGGCCTCAATCATGAGACAGACAACCAAGGTTTAGTAAAGGTAAAGGAATTTTGGGATCTTGCTCACAATACAGGAAAATGGAGAACATGGAAGAAAATAAATGGAAGAGAGGACAGTACCCTCAACAGTAGAGAAGAGACCCTAAAGCGGATGATGGATTAGAGGATGATTCTTGTCACTGAAGGGCAGGATCAACTAAGATGGGGTAACAACAAAGAGGGAAACTTCAATATTAAGAGAGCAAAAGGTATTCTCCTAGGGCTGGAATCCCAAGTTCCGATCAGAATTTGGCAGAAGCTGTGAAGGAGCGAAAGTTGGATGAAGACAAAACTCTTTATGTGGCTGGTTCACCGTAGGAAAATCCTAACCTAGGACAATATTAGAAAGAGGGGTATGCTGGGGTCCTCCAGATGCCAGCTCTGTGAAGCACAAGAGGAGACAATAGAACATCTTCTCAATAGCTGCATTTTCACCTCAAGGTTATGGGATTTTTTTGCCACCCTCTTCAAGAAATATGATAGAGATAAAGATAGTATCACTAACACCCTAAACAATTGGAGGAATAATGTTTCGGATAATGAATTTCTTAACTCTGCCTGAGCTCTCTTGCCAAGTTTCATAATATGGAATGTGTGGAAAGAAAGAAACAACAAAATTTTCAAAGAAAAGAAGAATTCCTCTCTTCGCCTATTGGAGCAGATCTTGAAACAGTTAAAAGAGACAGTAAGCACAACAGTTAAGGTTCTCCCCAAGAATCCTCCCTCAGAAACAGAGTTGGGAATACTCAAGTAGTTAGACATGCAGGGGCTCATTCCACAAGGTTTGGATAGGAAAATAAGCATGAAGGAAAAGGTTAAAGAATTCTGGAATCCCCCCTGGAAGGCTTTTTGAAATATAACATCAATGGAGCATCAAAAGATAACCCAGGAATAGCTAGCTTTGGAGGAGTTCTACGGGATGAAAATGGAAGCATCATCTCCCTTTTCCATTGTCATTTAGGAAAATCCACCAACAACATGGCGGAACTAATGGCATTGGAGCAATGCTTAGAAATTCTAAAACAGGAAAACTACCAAAATGTGATAATAGAAGCTGACTCAGAGTTAGTCACCAAAGTAGCCAAGAAAATTAGTCATGGAACAGGGCCGGAAAAAGTTACAAAACACTGGAGGTTAATAAGGGTGTTCCATAAAATTCAGGATCATCTTCAGGGACTACGCACACTTAGATTCATCCATGTGCGTAGAAAGGCCAACAAATTGGCAGACATTCTAGCCAACCAAGGTGTCACCTGTAAGGATAGAAAAATTTCGATTGGTTGGCTTGCAATGCCACAAAGCGGCCTAGAAGAACTTTGCCATAACCAGGTGGAAGAGGATAAAAGAGTGTATCAGAACAAAGCTAAGGAAGCCAATACACAACGAGTGGATTGATGCAGGATTTACATTTTTGGTCAGACAGGTCTATGGTAGTTAACGCGCCAGGGGCGGCCTTAGCAACTAGGGTTATCACAACAACGAAAATCCCCGGAGGCGGGAGTTTGGTTCTCACAGTCAGGGGAAAGGATGAGAAAAATAACCGACGATCCTGTTCGAGCAACATCATTTCCCATTTTTTCCAGCGTTGGGGGATAAAACCACTTCTTAGGTGGTTTTGGTGCAAACGCACCGTGTTCAAGCCGAAGGCGGTTTCGAATTTGGGGCAGCAATACCATACAACTATTGACACGTGGTTGAGGGCAGGGTATGAAAACCACCCTCATCACACAATAAACTTCGGTTATTTCAGGCGAGCGAATATCAGTGCTGCCATCCGATCTTTGCAAACCTGATCAACGATCAGGATGGAGCGAGTGGTTTGGTGGAACCGGGGTGTTAAACTTCTAGCTTCTTTTTGGAGCGATATGCATCTCCACCGTCGGGTTTAAGTAGGATCATGGACGACATTGTTTTTGAGGCAGGCTAAGGGTTTGCTCGCGCAAGTATTCATGGGGAGGGTTCATGTGCCCTGTGACTCCCATCGCTTGTTTTTGTCAGTACTCAAATGTGTTTAGCGAGCACTTTTTGAGGTTGAAGGGCCTATACTCTACATGACATCTTTCTTTTGTAACTTACACTGCTCAGTGGGGTGGAAACGTGTATATATTGTAAATTATGTTTGATTTAATGAAATAGAAGGCACGAATCTTGCTTCACCAAAAAAAATATTCTTTTGGAGGGAGTGTTATCACTCAAAACATTTCCTTAGAAGTTTTGGAAGAAGGGAAAGCTTCGAGGTAACCACAAACCAACTTTTAAGCATAGGCTCTAGCCAACCTATGGCTCAGAGAGGGCTATCTCTATATAATTTAGCTATGCTTACTTAGATATTAGGCTAGTTCTGGAGTTCAGGGGGGTTTTTTATTTGTATGAAGATTTGGCGGTGGAATCCTTAAAACAAACAGATATGTTGATGCCATGAGGCCATTGGGTAATGGAGTCAAAGAAGGGGTAGCAAAGTTGGAGTTAACTCACTAAAGGGAATGTTACACTGAAATTTGTCACCATGACTGTCTGCAGTTAATATGGCTCCAACAATAGTCATATTATCCTCCTTGTCAAGCGTCATACCTCTGCTCTTCATGTCAAACTTCAAAAAGAGAGAAAGTCACTTAAAAAACATGTTTTTCTCTGGGTACGCAGGTTCTCTCTACCTTGCCTGCGTGTACGCACTCCAAACACACTGTACCTGCGTACTTGTACGCTATGTAAGCCAAAGGATGGGTGCGTACCCCTATAAAGGTCAAAAGGCGCGAGTTTCA
>APFE030472189.1:0-33321 GCA_000404065.3 Pinus taeda | reverse complement strand
TTTCACTTGGTTTTTTTACCCTTCTTGAGGAACAACTATAATGATTGGTCTTATTAGCCAGCCTCTTCACATAAATCAACATGTTTTGAGAAGTTCCAACATTACCAGAACCAGTTGCTATCCTAGACACCACTCATTCCTTAAAGTGGAGTTCTCTTTAAGCTCTTTTTAGACTCTCAAAATATGAAAAGATTGTCGAGCGCTTGTCCTGTTTAGCTCGTTAATGGATTGGAAATGACATCTACTCAGTATAAGTTTAACCCTTTTCCAGACTGAGATATATTACTTAAGAAAAAAGAATACACTGATTGAACATGGTCAACAGGTTCTCTCTTGTATTGTTTTACACTTTTTCGGACTTGAGAGGCAAATATACGAAAAAGAACTTGTGGAGTTTTCTTTTTGTCCCTTTTCAAACTCTCTAAACATGAAAACGACTGAGTTATCATTGTCGTTAGACTTGTTAAAACATCAAATAGCAACAAACTTATACATTATGACAAGACCGAGTTTCACCTTCGCTAGGCTCATTAAAAAATCACATAGTGATGGATTCACCTAAAGGGTGGAATTATACAACAAGAATATGTTATCCTCCTCAAGCTTGATAAAAATAAAGAGGTACTAGTCAACAATCACTGGGGAAAATGGAAAAGGGGTAAACCACTTTTTGGTAGTAGGTCGCTCTTGAACATGACACTTTCACTTCATCACTGTGACTATTTGGGTTGAGTTATCTGCTTGATGGTTATCATACCTTGGTCTATCATACCATCCATTACATTTGTTTAGGGTTAATGCTGCCAATCCATTCAGTGTCGCTGACATGTTCAATAGAAGTCACTCAGTTAAAATTCATCCTTTGCAATACTCATAAACCTTCATTCTCATGACCGCCATTCCTGAACCTTGTGTTGTCAATCAAATTCCGTCTCCAAAATCATTACACTCGTTTTGTGTCGTTGATGTGGGATACATCAAGGCCCTCCTGTGATGAGTCGCTTCTTGTTGACATCAACACATTATCCAAGAAGTTGACTTAGAGACACCCCTTCAGTACCTTGAGACTTGCATACATCAATGGAAAGTTTCTCACTTTTGGCGATAGTTTGACATCACTGGCCTTCGACTGAAATACTTTGTATGTTGTTTGACATCAAAAAATCCATTCACACCATGCAAAATGTACTGCAATACCTAGAGGATCATTATCATTATCGGTGATTTCTCTCGCGTCTGTTAACAACTTACATCATTGGCTAGTAATCAGATGGTGTTTTCCCATTGTTCGACTTCAGATCACATATTCACATGGTTAGACTCATACTTGAGCGAATGATTGAATGAGATAGAAGATGTTAGATCTAGTTTCATCCATCCCAGCTGTGATTTCAGGAAATGTACCAAATCATCCATACAATGGCTTTACATTAATGGTCATCCTATCATGGGTCTATAACTGTAGACGGCTTATGTACTTGTAATGAAATTTTATATGTTGAGCATCAGTATGCCTTTCCTCAGCAATTCATGAGAAAAAATCAAAATATCATGATATTATGTATTGTAATCAATGCAAGTCACCATCCACTTCAGAACCTCCTCATCACATCGTAAAGCATATCACTTGACATCATTATTTTTGACTTCATGCTTTAGGGGGCAGTTGCTATAGATCCATTTTGGCACATCACTCCCATCATTTAGATTAGTGCCATTGGGGCTCATCAAGCCCTAATTTAGTTGCTATATGCCCTAGACAAGTCAACACTTTGAATTCCTCCTTCCCCGAGAGTTTCTTGGCCTGAATCCCTCCAGAAATGCCTCCTTGAGGGACCACCGCAACCTTGGTCAGGGGTAAGTGCGCTTCAATGCAGGTAGGCCCATGTCAGGGTGCTTTCCAGAGCACTAGGGCCCAATTTGACCTAAGTTGGGCGAGTTTGAGTGAAATCATCATAGGGTTCTGGGAATTTTCTTATCTTCTGGAGCCATCTAGAAGATTCCCACACTTATCATCTCCTATGAGCTCGAAATTGGATAGGAAATGAGTTAAGTAACCTCCTATCCTCTCATCCCTTCCTCCATGGAAACTAACTCTAAGTTTGGAAGACCCTTCAATACCCTCATTTATGACCAAACCTCCTCCATTTGCCTATAAATTGAGCACTCATCTAAGTGATTAGGGGCTCAACTTTGAGAATTTGTAAGGAGATATTGTTGGTGTGAGGATTAAGATTGTAAGTATGTATTGTTATGTTGCTGGAGTGCTATGCTATTGATGTGATGTTGGTTGGAAACCAAGTTGGAAGAGTGACAATGGATCGGAATTCATGGTTGTAATTCTTCCTTCTACTTAATAAGGTTGTTTACACCTTTTTCCATATTCTTATCTTGATATATGATGTTTATATGTGTGAATGTATCTGATTCCATTTACTTATAGTCGGTAGATCTCTTGATTTGATTGGTTCTCTGTCTTCTGTTTATGCTTGCAGGTACTTTTTTGAGTGAGTTAAGTTTGAAGAGGAGCAACGGGAGCCATACAAAGGAGACAAAAGGAAAGTGAAAGAACAAGTAGTTCATTTGTTTCCCTTTTCTTATTTATCATCTATAGAAGAAGGATAAGCACTTTAAATATGTTGTTCTAGGTATAGCTACCTACCTAGGGAATTAGTATTTATTCGTAGATGCAAAATTCCTCATAAGACAAGGGCTCACCATCCCTCGTCAATGGGTTCTCCAAGAACTTTAGCATGCCACATCGTGCCATTATCTGTCTCATTGATTGATTCCCTTCAATCACAACACGAAGGGTATCAAACTCTCTTTCTCACCATGATATCTTTAACTCTCCATACATGCAAGACACCATTATTTTTTGTCATTTCAAAGTACAAAAAGACAATCATGGATGCACTTAACCTCAGTTTCAAGTAGACCACAGTCCTGCCCACCCTCTCAGTCTAGAATGCAATTTTGTCTCAAAAACTATGCTAAACGCACTTGTGGGCTCCATTTTTGCACTCTAGAGCACAAATTTGGCCCCAAATAATGCATTGCGACTGTAAGGGAAGGCAGGGGTCTCCCAACAAAAACTGAGGAGCTAATCTGAAAATCTAAACCACTGAAATTGATGAGTATTGTTAGGCCGCATACCTCCAACTCACAAATCCTTATTACAATAATCGATTTCCCCACTACAATCTCCACAAGCTTTAGGGCCTTCTCCTCTTGTCCAAATTATCCACAGCTCACTATGAAAATGAATTAGATATGGAGGCAAAAAACCCTTTTATCGGAAAAACCCTAGCTTTTCCTATTGCCCATTGCGACCAAACCATAGCTTTGTTTGACAAACTGTCAGCACTGTTGGAAATATCTCATTGAGTTCTATAATGGGTCTCTCTTTGCTTTTGGTAATTTGACACTTCACCTAGAAGCCATTTTTTCCATGAAGTTTCACTTTATCGCCCTTTAAAATCGAATCTCTTCATTTGAGCCACCTATTCTAGTTTACTCTCGTGTCAATTTTTCGTCATGAGTAACCATCATTTACTCATGTTTTTATGGTTGCCACTGGACCTCCCTCATGTGGTAGCATCATCAATTCACCCTTGTTCAGAACATCTGAGATATGTCACCCTTGTACTTATGGAGTCTGTTTCGAGTCCACATTTTGTCCCGTTACAGTGTTTCATTCTTTGTCATGTCACATTTCTTCCATCATACTTATATTTTGCCTCCAGTCCTTCTACTCCATCTTTGTCAAACCCCCCTTTGAGTCATTGACCATCCCCTCATGATTTTCATCAGTCGCTACCAGGTCAACCATTTTTATTATGCTCTAACAAGCAAATTCGTCAGTCCACCGTCCATCATGTTTCCTTCCATCTCATCCCTGTTTTCAGTCCATCAATCAATCTATTATGTTCCCTCGTGCCTTTGTTTAGGATTCCTCATTGCCTCAACGTTGGCGGGCTCTCTTCTATCGACCTCAACACATCTATTCCAAAAGAATAGTCTAGAGGGCGGTGTCCCTTGGTTCCAGATCTCATCTTTGTGCAATACCTCGTATCAAGAAAAGGAACTCATTATTTCCCTTTCACTTGGTTGTTTCTCATGTGCTCGACATCAAATCCTTATTGCATGATTATGATTCGTACGCTTGACAGTTTGGTGATCAAGATGATTAGCCCAGTGTTTCCCAGGTGTGTGTGAGATGTTTCAGACCTCATGAGGAGATGGCCTTTCAGGTAGCCCCCCACATGCCCAGATGACCACATATGTTGATCTAGCCTCAAATGAAGTTCCACAAATTTTATGGGTTTAATTTCTACCCCTTGCAACACCCACAACATGCATGTCTCCTTCAGATGATCCATTCAGATCTTCAGACCCCTTCCCTATTCAGCGGGGCTTCTTCAATTGTGATTCCCCCCTCCACATGTCAGTTTGAGGGGTGTTATATCTCATGTAATCACATGTTATTGTATTAAGTCCTGGCCTATGTTTTTCCAAGCACATTATGTATATGGGACCCATTGTATTATTTTCTAGCCGATTGATGCTAGTGTATCATGTATCATGTCTCATGTACTTTGTAGCTTAATCCCACATTGTTCAACTCACCATTATTATTTTTACTCAATTATCTCGGCAGGTATGGGTATGCCTCGCCCACTTCATTTGAGATCATGTACTACCATATAAAAGGAGATTTTATCAGTATTGTAGGTCTCACCCCCTTTATTATTTGTCCATACTTGACTTGCTTGAGATCTCTCTCTCTCTTTGTGACTCCCCTTTTGGTGTCTTGTGGAAGTGTAATCTACAACGTATTTCGATCATACGATTTTCTCCTAACAATCATACGTGGGGGTGCAATATGTTATCACCAAAAAATGATCACCTAGCCATTTCTATCTAGGTGGATTGAAATACACAATGTGGATTTAATTTTACCATAGTAAAATCACTTTCACTGTGGAAAATAATTTAGTAAACCACTTTTATTAAATTATTTCCTAATTTAAATCAAAAAACCCATGAGAATAATTAGATAAATCAATATTTATATAATTTTCTCTAGGAATTATTGTTAAATCATTATTTAATAATTATTCCTTGTCACATTTGACTAAACCTCTTAGGAATATTTAAATAAATCATTATTTGTTTGAATTTCCTTATTTCTATTATTAGAATAATTATTAAATCACTATTTAATAATTATTTTGATTTCACACCTTTCTTGTTTCTCGTGAAATAGTTAATGAATCATTTTATTTGTTAATTATTTCTAAATAAAGGAATTTAACCATTTTAAATTCCTTTTCCCTTTCCAATAAATATAATAAATTATTCTAAGGAGTTAGATCTGAATTTGGTCAATAATATTTTATTATTCTCCATTTTCGAGATTAAATCCATGCTTTACTATATAAATTGGGTTTTTCATTCATTCCTCACCATGATCACTATCATCGTCAACATTATCGTCATTTTCTTGAGCTCCCATTAGAGTTATTCACTTTGTTTGGGTTTTTCACATGATTGAGAGAGGGAATTCTATTTCTGAAGCAGCAAGGATATCAAAGGACCCATCCCACAAAGAGGGACTTACGAACCAATCTGTAAATTTCCTTCACCAAGTGTTATCAATAAAGATTTATTCATTGAAAATTGTCTTTCCAATTGGGTTATTATTCTGGATACATTATTTTGATGTTATTTGCTTTGGATCTTGTTTTCTTTCACTGCAAATTTTTCATTTGTATTGTAGATCTAGAACGACAATAGCCATCAAATTGTTCTTAGGGTCACTTATCATATAGTGACTTAAGTGAAGATGCTTGGTACACCTTCCAGGAATTTTCACACTAATAGTGGCGATGCCCTAACTAGGTGTAGATGCTACAGTGTGGACTTGGTCTATTGTGGTCTGTTGGATGGAAGCGTGAGAGAAGACCAAGTGCGGACGAGATTGAGAACTTATGGGTTGCTGAAGGACATCATGATAATGTACAAGTTGGATCCCGGTGAGAAACACCTTAATGGACAAAGGTAGTTGTGAGAAAGGCAGTTGTTGAGCTCAAGGGTTGACAAACCATAGGAGCAGTTGTGGAGCTTGAGACTTGTGTGTGGAGAAGGACTTCTATAACAGATGATGGGCATTCCTCCTAGCCCATGTTCATTGTGGGATATGGACATCTTGTAGTGATATGTGGTAGCCCTCTGTGCCTTATGTTCATCTCCATCGATGCAGCACAAGAAGACCATAGTGGGTTGAAGTCCCTGAGTAGCTGAGGAACAACAATGGGAAGATTAAGAGTTGTTCACAAGTGGATTTGTGAACAACTCGACAGGAGTCTCGATGTGTTGTAGCCTTTATGGATGAAGGCACAACAAGAGAACAGATTGGATAGCCCAAATTTAGCATCCATGTGAACTTAGAGCATTAATAGAGGCAAGAGTTGTGAAGTGAGAGCCGAAGGAATGAGAAGGTACAGGGTACAACTAAGAGGAGTTGAGAGAGCGCGCTACATCAACCAGCTGGTCAGATTATCTTGTTGAGGGTAGATTGGTTGTTGATGGAGTAACACCAAGCCCTAGTTTTGTATCTTGTACTAAGGGTCATTATCCATGGTACGAGAGCCCTAGACTCATTAGGGGAATTTTGAGGTCTAAAATGGGCCTCCTAAGGAAATTATAAAATATTAGTGGAAATAATAAAATAAGATTACATTACATCATCAAATTTAGAGGGAAAAAGAAAAACTAGTTTTTCAACTCATATTTTCAACTTTTCTCCCTATTGGTTTACTCAAATTTTGAGCAGCAATACTCATTGGATGAAAAATTTGATTCCTCATCCAAGGTGTACCCATTGTGCATACTTTCGATGGACCCTACTACACGAAAAATGAGAAATACATGAAAAACATTATTGCAATCACATTTTTCCATGTATTTCTCATTTTTCATGTAGAAGGGTCCATTGAAAGTATGAAGCATAGGTACTCCTTGGATGAGGAATTAAATTTTGCATCCAACAAGTACTCTCGCTTGAAATTTGAGTAAAACCTTATGGAGATAAGTTGAAAATACAAGTTGAAAAAATTATTTTATTATTTTATTATTTTTACTCCAAAAATGGTGAATCATCCCCCATGGTTGACATCATCATCTTGAATCTTATTGGTTCTTATAAATTTTATTTTGGTTGTACATTTTTCTTAGGAGGCCCATTGTAGACCTCAAAATTCCCATAATGGTTGTATTATATGTTGTTAATATAACGAAGTTGGGTTGAAAAATTGAAAAGTTGTCTATGTTCTGTGCATGTGTGATTTACTACTTTATATTTCCGGTTTTTAAAGTAGTTTATGGTTGTGATTCTTGGTTTGGTATCATCAGTGATTTTAAGACTCTAACCTAGACCCAAGGTTGTGGAAATTCAACAATCATAACATGCACATCGCTCACATATTATGCTTCTTATTCTCTATCTCTCTCTTAATGATTTTCATATATCATTGGAAGTAGTTACCAAATGCATAAATTTGTGCTTATCACTAGAAAATCAACATGGTATCAAAGCTTTGGTGGAGAAATACCTTAATGAAATGTTAAATGTTTTTGTTTGTTACAATCTTTATGTACAACATATTTAACTTTTTACTCCTACCTAAATTTATGCAAAGAATTCCATAAGTTATGGTGGGCAGAGTTTCTTCATAAATACATCTAATTATAGAAATATAAAGTATGTATATGATAATAGTATTTCTTGTTTGAACACTACTACATATGTCAATATGGAATAAGGCATAAGGCATAATTCAAAGTCTGTGATTTAAGCATGTGTATTTTTAAGTCAATTTTCTCAAATAAGATTGGTGAAGACCCTGTTTCATAAACCTTAAGTGGCATTGATATTAAAGAGGTTACAAGATTGAAGAGCTTTCAACTTGACATATTTCTTGTTTCCTAGCTTGATGGTTTCCATGCATAACATATTATAATGTGTGAACTAAGTTTAAATATTGATGACTTCTTGAATCGTTGGAATCACAACTACACATCATCACTACAGTCTTGTTTGAAGTATTCTTAGATAATATCTTATAATAATAAGAGAATCTCTTTCAGAAGTCTAAAGACTTGCATCATAATATTCTAATATACCAAAGGTCTATGTCAAAGACTTGAAGAATGAAAAATAAATTATAGGATTGTGTCAATGATCTACAAATTGTATGCAAATTATAAAGAAATCCTTTAAGAATCCTTCAAGGATAGCTCTTAATGTGTAACACATTAACCATTGTGGTATATGGTATTGGAAACTCGTGTGAGTGTAAAACGAAATGATTAGAATATGCAAAGCATATAATTCCACATAATATAGTGATATGTCTTGCATTGACAAGATGATTCTGGATCTATAGTTTGATTAAGAAATCCTAAATAACTACTCAAGCATAAGGATAAAACCTTGTAAGAATATATAAAATTCTAAAGGCACATATATTTTAGGGTTTTGTGTTTCCTTGTGATTCAGATGTAGGAAATTGTATTATATCTTACCTTAATGAAGGAAAATCATTAAAATGATAGGATTACAATGAAAAAGTGTTTGAGTTCTCCTTCAAAGTTTAAATATCTTTCAATAAAATTGAATGATTTCCATAAATCAATGTGTGTAGGCTACTTGGGTTGAAAATATCAAGAAACAATTATTAGTAATTCTCCAATATGCTTGGAAAATGGATGTGAAAATGATAATTCTACACATTACAAAAAAAAATTGGACATACAATATGTAAAAGGAAAATATAGGGTTTTATACTTTGTAAACCCTAGAAAGCAACAATACCTTGAATTGTTCATTCCCCATGAAGATATAAATCTTAGTTCACATGAGGAATATATGACATCATGATAACATTGTTGATGAAATGGATGAAAGGAATTCCAAGATCAAGAGGGAGCTAACATTCTTCTCAAAAAATTTTCTTCCAGGTACATGTTGATGGTTTCCCATGGCTCTGGAAACATAGGGAGAAGAAGTCGAAGAATGAAGAAAATCTTGTGCTAAAAGGATTTGTCCCAGAATCAATATTTGAATATATGAGCTTAAGAGGGATCAAACAAATAATAAAATTTTAAATATGTTTATTTGTGACTAGAGATGAGAGAATAAATGATTCTCCAAGTAAGAGGAAGATCATGTTTTTTCTCCATTTGCTGAGACTTTAAAGAAGTCTCATAATTTAATAAGGTGTTAACTTTTGCAACTACGGTAAAATTCCACATTTAATGACTCAGATGAAAAAGATTATTCTTGCATTAAATTCCTCTTTTCAAGAGGACCAAAATTGACCCAAAGATCACCTAATTTGGTTAAACAAAAGTTAAGTTTTGAATTATTTTATTGATTCATTCATTATGGAGTAAGTTGGTCATGACCACTTGGGTAACTTCTTGGGTCAATCTCAACCCCAAGTAAACCCTCAAGAAATCCTATAAAAGGAAGAGACCTCAAGTTCATTTCAACACACTTGATCAAGACATGGTTTTATTCTTCTATTTTGTTTTGGCTCGCACAGGTTTGTCGAAAGGAGTTCGCACAGGGTTTGAAATTACAGGTGAAAGGTTCACACTAGGTTAGGGTTTTCTGGATCTCGATCGTTGGCACAGAATATAATTTTTTTTCCCACGTTCAGAGGCATAGAGTAGGCAAGAGAGCAAATCCGTCTCTATGATCATTCAGAGACAATTCAGTGAGAGTGACTTTGGGTTTAGAGGTAGATAGGAAGGTTCTAATCCCTAGTTGCTCGCACAAGGTAACCCTGGGAGCAAACCTACCATCTCAGTCACTCTCACAACATCAGTAAGGGGGAGACCCTACCATCTTCGTCACTCACACAACAATGGTAAGGGAGCGAATTTTGGTTTTACTTGTTTAGTTCCACAACCTCTCGCATCAAGACCTCCTGAGAGCAACCCTACAGTCACAATCACTCTCATACAATGACAGACAGGCGACCAAGGAGTTTCAGCCGCACATAGTCAGTCGTGATGAGGACGACTAGGGTTCAGATCTAATACTTGGGATCTTCGATTCAATTGACTTTAGATATCTGGTAGATCTAATTTTCTCTCTGTTGTTATAATAGTTTTGTAGATCTGTAGATCTAGTTTATTGTTATCCGCTGCAAATCATATGTATTGGGCTCATTGTACTCACTACTAAAATATTTTTATGACGATCTACTAAGAAGAAGATTTGAAAGGGCTTCCCCCTTGTGGGGGTTTTCCCTGCTCTTGGACTAATCTTTTGTCTCTGATAGTTGTGATGTTGTCTTCTCTATCACTACATGTATTTTTCTTTCTTTAGTTATGTTTATGATTGATTATACTACTAATAATTGGATGCATTGTTAATGAAAAGATAAATTGGGATAAAGTAATTGATACAACAAAAAACAATCAGAAAATTTAACATGGAATTAGAGCTAAGGTGAAAGACAAGCCCAAGAGAAGACAAGATTTGAAGCCCTCTCCTTCAGAAAGCAGATTTCCTATTCAAGGTCAAGATGTCATCCTCTACCTTCAAGGAGCATCAAAAGTTGGGTGATGCATCAAATTTTGTTGCATGGAAAGTCAAATTAGGAATCATAATGGACAACAATGATGTGCTAGAATACATTCAAGGAAGGATCCCTAAGCCTCCAAAAAATGCTTCCGCTTCTCTCAAGAACAGGTACAAGAAATGTGAGTCTAAAGAAAAGCAAATTATAGCTGATGGTTTACAAGATCATTTACTTGCTTATGTTGGGAATTTAAGAAAGTCTAAAGATATGTCTGACAAGATAACTGACATTTATGAAGTCAACAACCTGAATGAGATCATCACCTTGAAATATCAACTCAAGGAAGTTAATATGAACAAAGCAGGCATTGTCCAATCCTACATTATCAGGATCTCTCATTGTAGAGATCAATTACAGAGGGTTGGAGATAATGCACCTGATAGGGAGCTAGTAGTTGTGACTCTTAGAGGTCTCCCTCCTATTTGGGAAACCTTCATTACTAATATCATCAATAGTAATTTCCTTATGTCATATGATGAGATAATTCAAAAAATCGCTCAAGAATAATCTAAGATGATAGTAAGAGGAAGGATTCAAAAGCATGAAGAGGGAAGCCAGTTGCATACATCACTCGTGGTAAAAGGAATAATACAAGAAGAGGTTCATCAAGGAAGCCTCCTTCTCAAAATACAGAAAGAAGGAATGATATATTGACATCTCATGTTGAATGCTTCAATTGCCACAAAAAGGGTCATGATGCACAAGACTATCCTGAGATACGAAAGAGGCCATGCTACAACACTAGAGACAACTATAATAACAAAATAAGAAAAGACAATCAAGGGAATAACCATAACAAAAAACATGGTAGAAGAAAGGGAGACTCCTCAAGCGACCATGAAGAATATCATCATCCTCAAAATAAGTCAAGGGCTCCTAGTTATGAAATTAATGTTGTAAATAAATCTGAATACATTCTCATTTCTACTCTTACTAGTTCTTCTCCACCGAATTCATGGGATAGTTGGTTGCTTGATAGTGGGGCCACTCATGATTTCTCTGGTTATAAGGAAGTCCTCTCTAATCTGGTAGAGAGCGAGACTAAGCTAAAGATCATTCTTGGAGACAACTCTACTCATCTTGTGAAAGGATTTGGGTCTATCAAGTTTCAATTGAATTCTAGGAAATCAGTTTTGTTGCATGATGTTATGTATGTGCCAGGATTAATGAAGAATATGGTGTCTATATTTGCACTTGAAGATAAAGGGATGAGGGTGGCCTTCATCAAGTTTAAGGTTGTAACTTGGCCTTCCAATTCACCTATGAGGGGTGCCTTCACACTAGGATCGAGATTTGAAGGAATCTATAGTGTTACAGGAAGACCTCTCCTAGCACTAGTCCATAATACCAATCATTTGAGTGAATTATGGCACTTTGGGTTGGCACATCTTCACTATGATACACTTCTGAATTTGAATAAATTATTCTTTGGTATTCCCAATGTTCAAGCTCATCATTATGGAGTTTTCCCAAGCTGTGCAACTGCAAAGAAAACAAGGGGACCATTTCCCTCTAGTAAGAACAAAACTCATGACATCCTCCATCTCATTCATTTTGATATATGTGGTCCAATTCCTGTACATTCTATCGGTGGTCATCTATACTAAATTATATTTATTGATGACTTCTCAAGAAAGACATGGATATACTATATTAAGCACAAGGATGAAGCCTTTGAAACATTTAATAAATTCAAAGCCTTGAACGAAAATCATTCAGGAAAGAGAATCAAAGTATTCAAGTCCAACAATGGAGTAGAATACATGTCAAAAGAATTCATTGCATTTTGCAAGAAAGATGGAATCAAGAAGGAAAATATTTTCCATATACTCCTGAATAGAATGGTCTAGTCGAAAGAAAGAACAGTTCTATATTAGAAGTTTCTCATGCTATGCTCCATGATCAAAAGGTGCCAAAGTTCTTTGGGCTAAAGCTACATCTAATGTTATATAAATTCAAAACAAGGTGCCTCATCAAGCATTAGAAGACAATACTCCTGAAGAAATATTCACAGGCATTAAGCCTAATATAAGCCATCTTCGTCTATTTGGATGCCCTGTATATTTTCATTTGCCGAAAGAAAAAAGGAACAAATTTGAAGCTACTAGCAGAAAAGGTACAATTGTGGGTTGTTATGCAAATTCTAAACCATATAGAATTTATATTCCTAGTTAGAGGAAGATCAAAATTATTAGGGATGTAACATTTGATGAAGGTGCAGTGCTTGAAAAATAAAGAGATCTTCCCCCACCTCCTCCTCCCAAGGAAGAGAATGATGACTAGGATATTCTGGATGGTACATCTGTACATGAGTGTGATATGGTTGATGATCCCATAAAACCTATGGATCTATTAGATCCTCCTCCAAGTGATCCTCCCTCTAGGAAGAGACCACTTTGGCTTCATGATACTTTATAGGATTCTGAAAAAAAATATCCCCATTCGCAGATCACTTAGAGAAAGGAAACAACCATGCAGGTATTGGGGATATGTTGCTAGTATGAGTACTATGATTCATGTCGAACCATCCACATTCTAAGAAGTAGTAAATGAACAAGTTTGGAAAGATGTTAATCCTAAATAATATATATCAATTATGAAAAATGATGTATGGGATATTGTACCTAGACTGAAAGGGAAGTCTATTGTGACTTCAAAATGGTTATTTAAAATCAAACATGGAATTGATGACAACATTGAGAAATATAAAGAAAGGTTCATAGCTTGAGGCTTCTCTCAGAAAGATGGAGAAGATTAGGATGACATATTTTCTCTTGCAGATCAATATACAACCATTCGATCTATAGTTTCCCTTGTTGTGATTTAGGGATGGACTCTTCATCGAATGGATGTAAAGACTACATTCCTTCATGGCATGTTACAGGAAGAGGTATATTTTGAACAACAATGGGGATTCGAAGTAGAAGATCAAAGAACACATGTTTTTAGATTGAAGAAGGAATTTTATGAATTGAAGAAAGCTCCCCAACATTGCTATGCTCATATTGACAGTTACTTAGTGAAGCTTGGATTCACAAGAAGCAATGTCGATCCCAACCTCTATTCCAAGGTAGTTCAAGGTATGCCACTGATTTTGGTTTTGTTGGAAACACTGAGAGTGGGGATGAATCAATATTTATTTTCAATTGTTACTTTTACCAATTAGATCATTTATATTTATAACACAAAATGAACAATAAGAATAAATGATTTTATTAATTTCTTTTTCACTATAAATCAAGTACAACGTAGGCTCCAACCCTAGATGAAGACATCGATCTTCAAACTCCCAGACTCCAACTTGTTGCCAAGCACCAACTTGGATTTTTGTGAGGCTCCAACCTTTAGAGCACCAACCCTATCTTCTCAAGGCACCGACATTGCGTTTAGAGGCACAAACCCCTAAGGCACCAACCCTTCTCTAGTACAGGATTTGACCTGGTTTCTTGAGGACACCCACCCTCTAGGGCTCCAACCCTATCCTCCAAGGTACAAACTTTATCTTTTTTAGGTTCCAACCTCTTGGGCTCCAACCAACTGCAATACTTCATCAATATATGTTTGGTAGTAACTCACGGCTCCCAAAATCTTCTTCATTGAGCCCTGTAAATCTTCAGCTTCACTGTAGTCTTCACAATACGACATCAATGACAACCTTGATCTTCACATGAAGGAATTTATGTTGTCCTTCAATGTATCATCATCTCCAAGGGTGCCTTCAAGAACAACTTCTATAAGTCTTCCAAATGTATTCAAGAATCTATCAAGATGTCTTTAATAGACTTCTCCAAGAGTACTTCAAAAGGTGCTCCAAATACCTACTCCTTTAATCAACGTTCCAAGGTTCCAAAGTAGTCTTCAAGGTCCTTCTCCAGCAACAGGATTTGTCCACTTCAAGTCTTCTTCGATGTTTTCTTCAATTTGTCCCAAAAACTGGTCCTATAGCCTAGGCTTCAAAACTACTTTCAAAGTAGATCTTCAAGCTCTTTACTTGTGCAAGCCTCAAAGATCATTGTACACTTGAGGATTCCAATCCTTGAAATAAGGTTTTCAAAAGCAATTTCAAAATTGTGCTTGTAATTATAGGACCAATCCAAACACTATGACAACACTAAAGGTCTGCAACAATCCAACACAAGTCTGAAGTGTAATCTTCACAAGTCTAAAATGATGGTTTCCACAGTTTTGAGGAAGATGCTACTATAGGTCCAAAAAGTTCCTTTAACAAGTCACAAGTTTGCTTAGGTCTGAGCACCATAGTTCAATCTAATATAGGAGGTTGTCCTTCTGCAATACTTTCACTAGATTATTCTTTGAAGTAGCACCAAATTCGAGGCTTGAAGGATAATTGTTCTCTGTTCTTGTTCACAGGTCCGAGTTGCTTGATCCAAGGTATATGTATGTTCAACAATAATCTGAGCCCTTGGGGATGATTGTGCACACAATTTTCAATATGAGCTACTATTGTCCAAAAAAAATGAAACTGTGGTGGTGATTGTCCTTAAACTTTCGAGCTTCTACCATGGTAATTTTCCATGGTTTTGGTTCCCCATAGGTAGTTGTCACTCAAGGTCCGAGTTGTGACTTTTCACACCTGTATAATGTATCACAAGCTTGCAAAAACAAGCCCTCATAGTTCTTTGTAACTTAGATCCAGGCCCTATCCTGTAGTCTGAGCTTGAAAGGGATAATCACATAAGTATGCCAAATCAACAAAAATGGAACTAACCCAAAATGTGATCTCCTATATTCCTCGATCTCTTTTCTGTCTCTCTGTCTTATCTCTAAATTGCTTGACCAAAAATGATGCTTAAATTGAGGATTATGGACTTCTATTTATAGTGATTTCGTCTTCCAAATGAAGTGACATGTCTTCTAGGAGCAGGCCGACTTGATATGCCTAACACAGGTCGGCTCAAGGACCAAATTAATATTCCAAACTTAAAAATTTAATATCTCCCAAACTGTTTGGATTTTCGGGCCAAGTAAGAGCTCATTGGAAAGATAAAAAAGTTCTCTAAAGGATGGCAAAGGTCTCATAGAGAAATTCAGCCTCTAAGGTAGTAAAAGATATTTTTTAATGTGACTTGTTATTTATGAGTGCAGAAATGTAGGACAACAACATTCTTTCATAGATGGGCTTCTTCTTCATGGATGATTCCTTCGTTATTTTCCTTCACAATTCATGTCCTTGTCTTCTTCAATGTAGGGCCACCATAATTATGCCCTTGATCATGTCCTTGTCTTCATGTCATTATGTCTTTTCCCTCTACATGTTCTTGATTGCCTTATTACTTAACTTCTCCAACATAGACTCATCATCATAATCCAGTGTTTCAATGTAAGATAAGTCATCATAGGTAAGATAAGTCATCATAGTCTAGGCATAGACTGTAGTCTTCCAATTATTAGTCATCACCATGGTCCATATTAGAGGTAGAACATGTCATCCTGTGGTGTCATCATCATGTATATTTTCCAGACATTCATCAAGAGCAGTGATATGGTAAGCCTTCATTATGATCATCAAGGTACAATATTGTTACTTCATTTGTCTTGATATCTTAACAAGAGCTATAGTCATCCTCTAGTATCTTCAAGAATATTTTCCATCTTGGTCACTACCATATTTACATCAATGACAACCTAGATTAACAATCTCCCCCTTTGTCATTGATGGCAATATTCTTTCCCTTTCAAATATTCTCTCCTCTTTGACATCAATGGAAAAAGGGAAGCAGAAGAACTCCCCCTGTCATGTTGCATCTTTTATTCATGAATAATAGATATTCATGGGTATGCTATTCCCCCTATCATGCACAACCTCCTGTAGCTCATGAAAGATTACCTTCTTAGTGATCAAGTGGAAGAGATCTTCAACAATAATGGAGTGTTCCTAAGGGATGATCTATCAAAGGATGATTTTCCATTCGGCACATCAAGGATTTCATAGGGTCCATCCACAAATAGATTTTGAAAGAATGCTTAATCATCATAAGCTTTCCCCAATTGTATGCATGGTCTTCTTTTTGGCAGAGTCTCCCCATCAAATAATTGGATTGTCGAGGATCAAGTCAACAACATGTGTTGTTGGCTAGAGAGTTCAGGATATTTTCGGATTGTATTTTCTTCCTTCTCCATACTTGTGTAACTTTCTTCTCTTGCATGGGTCTAGCTTGTGTAGGGGCCCAATTTAAGTTACAATCATGTTCCATGTGTCCAATGTTATGATACTTGAAGCACTTTATATTGTTCATGTATAAAAATTCATGACTTCTTCTTGCAAAATTGCTTCTCAGAGATTGACGGGGACCATGATAATTATCTTTGTGATATGCCCTACAATATTTTTCCATGTGCCCAAAGTTTGTACAAGAATAGAAATAACCAAGAAATATACTTTGGTACCTGGGAGAAGAAGGTTTTCTTGATGTACTTCTGAAGTCTTTTTGCCTTGGGATCCTTTGATGATAACCATTGCTTCTTGCAACCTTGACACCATCTGCATTTCTTCTTGGAGGAGAGTTTCTATCATAGTTTTCTTGACTCTTATCCTTGCCTTTGTTGGAACTGAGAGCATCAACATTTCTTCTAGGCTTCCTCACATCCTTGTTGTTTGAAGCATTAGGGTTTCCATCATTCTTGCTTGAGGATTCGCCTGCATAGCTAAGACCTGATTTATCGAGGGGATACCTTCGATGACTTAGGATGTCATCTAGGGTTTGAGAACATTCCAATTTCGTATTCAGCAAATCAACTTCCTTTTTAAGAAATAAAATGTTTTCCTTCATTTTCTTTCATCCTTCATCCTTCATTGATAGAATGATCTCCATTTCTTCCTTCATCTTGGTTTCTTCACATGATTGGGCCTTAAGAGAAGCAATTTATAATCTTAACTTGGTGATGTCATCATCCTTTTCTTCTAGTTGGCACATCATAGTTTTTCTCTCCTTTTCTGCTTCATCAACTTGTCCTTCTATCAATGTCAAAGCTTCCATCACCTTCTCAGTGCCTTGTGCTTGTTTCCTTGCTTCCTCTAGTTGAGATCTAAGGGGGGAAACATCTTCCTTGTATTGACCAATCTCTGCTTCAAGTTGTTTCAAGCTCTTGTGCCTTTGTGCAAGGTGGCTTGACAATGTATCATCCCATTTCTTTGGCTAATCCAATTCATTTGTCATAGATATGACTTCTTCATGGCGCTTTCTCTCGCTTTGATGAAATTCTTCCTTAATCTTGGTGAGCTCCTCATCTCTTTCTTGTACTTGAAGCTTGACAAGGTCAACTTCCTTCCTTGTCTTGTCCAGGTCACCAACTTTCACTCTCTTCTTAAGTTCCTCATTTTCCTTTTTTAGATTGTTAATCTCTTCCATGGAAGCCATAAGTTTAGTGAGGCGATCTTCTTCATTCTCTTCATCTTCTAGGTCTTATTTAGCCTTGATTTCATCACTCTTATCTTCAGTGTCCTTGGTGGGCTTTGGATTTCCTTCTTGTTTTCCATCATTTTATTGACTAGAGTTCATTGTTAACGCTCCTTTTGAGTGAAGATCATGAAGTTTATCCCATATGCCTTTTGTTGGCAAACATTTTTCAAAATTGACCTTCATAGAATCAGGTAGACCATTCAAAATTTCTTTCATTGCTCTTGTATTATGTTCCTTGGATTCACCATCCATCATACTATCAACAATCACTAATTTCCAGACTTCAATGCCTTGAGTCTTTAAGAAATTTCTCATTCTTGCTTCCCATATATCAAAGTTTCCATTGAACAATGGAGCCTCCAAAAATTGATTGACTTCAATTTCGGTGGTTGAGGGAGACACATATTTAGGAGGATTCAAGCCTTCCTTCTTTTGCTTCACCATTTGTATTCTAATGATCAACCTTAAAGTTGTTAGATTTTGAGTGAAGGTACTGGCTCTTATACCAATTGTTGGAAATATTCAGGGGGGGGTGAATCAATATTTATTTTTAATTTTTACTTTTACCAGTTAGATCATTTATATTTAGAACACAAAATGAACAATAAGAATAAATGCTTTTATTGATTTATTTTTCACTATAAATCAAGTACAATGTATATAGGGCTCCAACCCTAGATGAAGACATTGATCTTCAAAATCCTAGGGTCCAACCTATTTCCAAGCACCAATTTGGACTTCTGTGAAGGGCATCAACCCTATCTTCTCAAGGCATCAACCTTGCGCTTAGAGGCTCCAACCCCTATGGCACCAACCCTTCTCTAGTACAAGCTCCAACCTGGTTTCTTAAGGACATCCATCCTCTAGGGCTCCAAACCTATCCTCCAAGGAACCAACCTTCTCTTTCCGAGGTTCCAACCCCTTAGGCTCCAACCCATTGCAATACTTCATCAAGATATCTTTGGTAGTAACTCACAGCTCCCAAAATCTTCTTCACTGAGCCATGCCAATCTTCAGCTTCATTGTAGACTTCACACTGTGTCATTAATGACAACCTTGATCTTCACATGAATGTGTCTCTATTGTCCTTCATGATTTCCAAATCAAATTCCTCAAGGTCACATCATGACAACTTCAATGTGTCATCGTCTCCAAGGGTGCTTTTAGGAACAACTTCTACAAGTCTTCCAAATCTCTTCAAGAATCTATCAAGGTGTCTTTAATAGACTTCTCCAAGAGTACTTCAAAAGGTACTCCAATTTCCTGCTCCTTCAATCAAGGTTCCAAGGTTCCAGAGTAGTCTTCAAGTTCCTTCTCCAGCAATAGGATTTGTCCACTTAAAGTATTCTTCAAGGTTTTCTTCAGTTTGTCCCAAAAACTACTCCTATATCCTAGGCTTCAAAACTGCTTTCAAACTAGATCTTCAATATCTTTACTTGTGCAAGACTCCAAGATCGTTGTATAATTCAGGATTCCAATCCTTGAAATAAGGTTTGCAAAAGAAATGTCAAAAATTTGCTTGTAATTGCAGGACCAATCCAAACATTGTGACAACACTGAAGGTCTGCAACAATCCAATACAATTCTGAAGTGTAATATTCACAAGTCCAAAATGATGGTTTCCACAGTTTTGAGGAGGATTCTACTATAGGTCCAAAAAGTTCCTTTAACAAGTCACAAGTCTTCTCAGGTCCAAGACATCTACACCATAGTCCGAGCTAATATAGGAGGTTGTCCTTCTGCAATACTCTCACTGGAATGTTCTTCAAAGTAGCACCAAATCCAAGGTTTGAAGGATGATTGTTCTTTGTTCTTGTTCACATGTTCAAGCTGCTTGATCTAAGGTATATGTATGTTCAACAATAATTTGATCCCTTGGGGATGACTGTCCACACAATTTGTAATCCGAGCTACTTACTGTCCAGAAAAAAACCAAATTGTGGTGATGATTGTCCTTAAACTTTCGAGCTTCTATAGTGGTAATTTTCCATGGTTTTGGTTCCCCACAGGTAGTTGTCACTCAAGGTCCGAGTTGTGACTTTTCACACCTGTCTAATGTACCATAGGCTTGAAAACCCATGCCCTCACAGCGGTTTGTAGCTCAGATACAGGCTCTGTCCTGTAGTTTGAGCTTGAAAGGGATAATCACAGAAGTATGCCCAATTAGAGAAAATAGAATTAACCCAAAGCGTGATCTCCTATATTCCTCAGCCTTTTTTCTATCTCTCTACCTTATCTCTGAATTTCTTGATCGAAAATAATGCTTAAAATGAGTAGTACAAACTAAAATTTATATTGATTTCATCTTCCAAATGAAGGGAAACGTCTTATGGGAGCAAGTCGACTTGAGAGGCCTAGCACAGGTCAGCTCAAGGACCAAATTAATATTCCTAACTTAAAAAATTAATATCTCCCAAACTATTTGGAGTTTTCAACTAAGTAAGAGCTCATTGGAAAGTTAAAAATATGCTCTAAAGGATGGTGAAGGTCTCATAGAGAAATTCTGCTTCTAAGGTAGTAAATTTTTTTTTTTTTAATTTGACTAGTTATTTATGAGTGCAGAAATGTAGGACAACAACATTCTTTCATAGATGGGCTTCTTCTTCATGGATGATTCCTTCATTAATTGTCTTCACAATTCATGTCCTTGTCTTCTTCAATATAGGGCCACCATCATTATGCCCTTGATCATGTCCTTGTCTTCATGTCATTATGTATTTTCCCTCTACATGTTCTTGATTGCCTTCTTACTTAACTTCTTCAACATAAGGTCATCATCATAATCCAGTCTTTCAATGTAAGATAAGTCATCATAGTCCAGGCATAGAGGGTAGTCTTCCAATTATTAGTCATCATCATGGTCCATATTAGAGGTAGAACATGTCATCATCATCTATATTTTCTAGACCTTCATCAAGTGCAGTGATATGGTAATCCTTCATTATCATCATCAAGGTACAAGATTGTTACTTCCTTTGTCTTGATATATTAACAAGAGCTATAGTCATCCTCTGGCATATTCAAGAATATTTTCCATCCCAGTCACTGCCATATTGACGATTAACCACATTGACATCAATGACAACCTAGACTAATAGGTTTTTATGTTGACGATCTATTTTTGATAGGTAGTGAATCCCTGATGAACGAATGTAAGAGGAAGCTAGCCTCTGAGTTTGAGATCAAATACCTTGGTCTCATGCACTACAGTTTGCAC
The DNA here is from genome assembly GCA_000404065.3 of Pinus taeda. Lineage (NCBI taxonomy): Eukaryota > Viridiplantae > Streptophyta > Pinopsida > Pinales > Pinaceae > Pinus > Pinus taeda. The sequence continues at coordinate 12,025 of APFE030472189.1, read as the reverse complement.
CTTGAAGTATGGAAAAAACCTGGTGATATTTTCCTTTCAAAAAGAAAATGCATTGTAAAGTTGTTGGAAATATTTGGAATCACTAAATGTAAATCCATGGTTACACCAATGGAAATGAACTTCAAGAAGTTATGTGGAGATGATGTAGGACCAGACATAGAAAATACATCCCAGTATAGACAATTAATTGGGGCTCTTATGTTCCTTTTGAACACCCATCTAAACATATGCTATGCAGTAAACACATTGCGTCAATTCATGACTGAGCGCCGCCACTCACATTGGATAGCTTCCAGACACATATTGAGATATTTGCATGGGTCGATCACACTTGGCCTGAGATATTATGCGTTCAAATTCATGAATACTCTAATGTTGATTGGGCCAAAAATTTTATCAACAAGAAAAGTACATCTTGATGTTGTTTTAGCCTTGGATCTGCCATGATATCCTGGATGAGCATGAAACAAAAGTCTGTAGCATTGAGCATAGCCAAAGCAGAATATATTGTTGCTAGCATGGCTAGCTATGAGCTAGTCTAGTTAAGAAAGGTCTTTGGAGACCTATTTGAGCAGGTCCTAGATACAACAGTGATATCCTGTGACAACAAGAGTGGAATCCATTTGGCAGAAAATCTTGTGTTTCATGACAAGTCCAAGCATATTGAGATTCGATATCACTTCATTCGAGACATGGCATAGAGAGGAGTTTTCAAGATCCATCACATATCGATAGATGAAAAGATTGCAGATGTTCTCACCAAGGCATTAACAAAGAGAAAGTTTTTGATTTTCTTAGAACAACTTCGACTGGATGTAGCCCCTTCAGATAAGGGGAAACGTTGATCGAGGAAACTGAGCATACTCTTCCCACTGCGCTTGAGCTCTCAGCGTGAGGAATTGAGACAGAGGGCTCCTGGGGTTGAGGGAACTCTAGATAATAGGGTGCTACCCTATATGTTACCCAAGGTAGAATAATGTTGCTTCCCTATCTTTATATGGTCGGAGAATGTTGCTCCTCTATTGGTCTTTGCATAGTATATCCCAGTTGGAATCATACCCTAAAGCAATCCAGCTTGATGGTAATACCGCTCTTTGTTTTGGCCAATGAGTTGAGAGTATACTTGGGGTGTACAACCGAGGTCGCTTATGATGTAGGTGTTCTACCACATGACTATAAGGGTCATCGTTGGGAAGATCGGTAGGCAATAGGATTGGGTTGGAGATGTGCTCCCCTTTATGATATATAACCCTATTTCTTAGTATGGGTGGAATTTATTTCTACCTAATTCTTCTTCTTCTTCTATATCCAAGAAAGTTTCAGTAGATAGAGTTGAGCAGAGACAGTCAAATCATTACAGGATGATGCGAAGATCAACTGAAAAAAATTAGTAGGTGGAATTCTTCCTAGTTGAGAGAGAGTGTTAATTTTTGCAACTAGGCTTAAATTCCACATTGAAAAACTCATATGACCAATATGATGCTTGCATTAAATTCCTCTTTTTGAGAGGACCAAAATCGACAGAAAGATCACCTAATTTGGCTAAGCAGAAGTTAAGTTTTGAATTATTTTATTCATTCATTCATTATGGAGCAAGTCGGCCCTAACCACTTGGGTAACTACTTAGGTCAATCTCAACCCCAAGTAAACCCTCAAGAAAGAATATAAAAGGAATCAACCTCAAGTTCATTTCAACACACTTGATCAAGACATGTTTCTATTCTTCTATTTTGTTTTGGCTCGCACAGGTTCGTCGAAACAAGTTTGCACAGGGTCCAAAATTATAGGTGAAAGGTTCGCTTTGGGTTAGGGTTTTCTAGATCTCAGTAGCTAACACAAAACATAATTTTTTCATCCACAGTCGTAGGCACAGAGTAGGCAAGAGAGTGAATCTGCCTCTATGGGCACTCGGAGATAGTTTAGTGAGAGCGAATTTGGGTTCGAAGGTAGATCGGAAGGTTTCGATCCCTGGTCACTCGCATAAGGTAGCCCTAGGAGTGACCCTGCCATCTCAGACACTCACACAACATCAATAAGGGAGTGACCCTGCCATCTTGTTCACTCACATAACAATGGTAAGGGAGAAAATTTGGTTTTTAGTTGTTCAGTGGCATAGTTTCTCGCATCGAGACCTCCTGAGAGAAACCGTGTAGTCACGGTCACCCGCATGCATTGACAGAGAGTGACCAAGGAGTTGTAGTCACACAGAGTCAGTCATGATGAGGGCGACCAGAGTTTAGATCGAAGATTTGACATATTTGATTCAATTGACTTCAGAGATATGGTAGATATGGGTTTCTCTATGTTGTTATAAAAGATATGTAGATCTGTAGATATGATTTATTGTTATCTATTGCAAATCATATGTATGGGGCTCATTGTACTCACTGATGAAATATTTTTATGGCGGTCTACTAAAGAAGAAGATTTGAAAGGGTTTCCCCCTTGTGGGGATTTTCCCTGGTCTTGGACCAATTTGTTGTCTCTTATGGTTGTGTTGTTGTCTTCTCTATCAATACATATATTTTTCTTTTTTCAGTTACGTTTATGATTGATTATACTACTAATAATTGGATGCATTGTTAATGAAAATATAAATTGGGATAAAGTAACTGATACAGCATAGAACAATTAAAAAATTTAATAGAAGGCCCTTAAGGACTCATGTGGAGCAATTATGATATGATGTACCAAAGAAGGGATAGATAGAAAAACTTATGTTAGCTTCAAAGGGAGCTCGAAATGATCACAATAGAATATATCTCAGATTAAGTAGTTGGCCATTGAATGTGATATGGAATAAATAAAACATGATGAAACTATATTTGCAAAAGTTTGATGATGATAGGTAGCTCATTGGTTCTTTAATCAACTTGGTCTAAATATTTACTTTGTTGTGCACGCATTAAATTAAATGAATCCAAAGTATGATCACTAGATACTCTTCTAGTATTGCTAATTATTGTTTGAAGTATATGGTAGATAATGAGCTTAGGTTGTTGGGATACTCTAAATCTGATTGAGTTGAAAGTGTTGTCAATGAAAAGAGTAAATTTGGAGGATTCTTTTGATTGGGCTCAACAATGGTTTCTTGAATGAGAAGGAAACAATATTCTATGGCAAATAGTATTGTTGAAGCTAAATATGTGTCAACCTATGCCCTTTTTTGTGAAGCAATTTGGCTTCAGAAATTTCTTGTTGAAATGTTTGAGCAGGTGGGGGAATCAACCATGATATTTTGTGACAATCAAAATTGCATGGCTAGGCGAAGAAAATTGGTATCGAGTACTAATACATTCGTGACATGGTGTAGAAGGGAGTAGGAAAGCTTCAGTACATCTCCATTAATGAGAAAGAAGTTGATGTCCTGACTATGCCTTCCAAAGGGAGATTTTTGTTTTTCAAAGACAAGTAAGGACTTGTGAAGCATGCCTCTCTAGATGAGAGGGAGCAGTGATTTTTCCTGCATCATGATATTCTTCCTATGTCACTTGATTAGAATTGGGGATATTATCCATGTGTCAAGTTGACCATAATTAGGAAGAATGGTTTGATAGATTAAACAACATATTGATTCTTCCTATGTCACTTGACCAAAATTAGGGATATCATCCCTATGTTACGTTGACCAGAATTAGGAAGAATGGTTTGAGAGATGATGTTCTTCCTTTGTCGCTTGACCAAAATTAGGGATATTATCCCTATGTCAAGTTGACCAAAATTAGGAATAATGGTTTTACAAATTACACAACATATTTATTCTTCATGTATCACTTGTTCAGAATTAGGGATATCATCCTTGTGTCAAGTTGACGATAATTAGGAAGAATGGTTTGAGAGATGATGTTCTTCCTATATCACTTGACTAGAATTAGTGACATTATCCTTATGTCAAGTTGACTACAATTAGGAAGAACAATTTGACAAATTAGACAAAATATTTATTATTCCTATGTCCTTATTAGAATTATGGATATCATTTATGTCAATTTGACTAGAAATAAGAAGAATGGTTTGGGAGACGATTTTCTTCTTATGTCACTTGGCCAGAATTAGGGATATTATCCTTGTGTCAAGTTGACCAGAATTAGGAAGAATGGTTTAAAAAATTAGACAACATCTTTATTCTTCCTATGTCACTTTGATCAAAATTAGGGATATTATCCTTGTGTCACTTTAACCAGAATTAGGAAGAATTGGTTTGGATAGGCAGAACTATGAACAGAATTAGGATGTTATCACTACATCAAGTACATTGACTAAAAGTAGGAATAATGGTCTAGTTGATAGACAATTTCCCATGTCATGTAGTATGACCAAAATCAGGGATGTTATCCCTGTGTCAAGTACACTGACCAAAATTAGGAAAATGGTCTGGCAAAGGATAGTCATTCTCCCTGTGTCAAGTATGGTGACCATAATTATGGAGAATGGTCCTAGAAGTTGAGTTGGAGCCTCTGAGCATCATGCTCAGACCTCTTTCTAGAGAGGGCTTGTTTGATTGATGTCTCTTTGATAGACCATGTATATGAATACCATGATTGTGAGGTATTGGTTGTTTGATGATGTTGGTGATGATAATATTCCATCATGGATATGGATTCTCCCTATTTCATCTACTTTGACTTAAATTAGGGAGGTTATCCATGTGTCTAGTACATTGACCGAATTTAGGGAGAATGGGTTAATAGATTTGATAGCATCATGGACATATATTATTCCTGTGTCACATACTATGAATGGAATTAGGGATGTTATCCATGTATCAAGTACATTGACTGAAATTAGGAATATTGGTCTGGTGGACATACATTCTCCCTATGTCAAGTATTCTGACAAGAATTATGGATATTATCCATGTGTTAAGTACTATGATTGAAATTAGGGAAAATGGTATGGTAGAGGATACTCGAAAAATTTGGTTCCTTTTAGTATTTTTGTTTGGTCACTCTATAAGAGTGTGTTCCTTTTCAGCATCAGGATCAGATACTCATTGAGCGAGCCCATATAGCATCATGGCCTAGAATGATACATGTTGAGTGTAAGGACGTGGATGTCCTTTAGGGTTTGACCATGTTGTTAGTGCTGGACCCACCAACATTCTGTTGAGATTGCAACAAGATGATGGAGCTTAGTGAAAAGAGTCGCCTTCACTAAGTGGGCCTGCAAGCAAATTATGGCGCAAAGTCTATTTTTAGACATATGGATCATGTTTAGGAGTTGCAGGATGTTGTTTATGGATGATTGGTCAAGTTGGAAAAAATAGGTGGACTTCTATTTTTAGACAACAGCGGTGACACTGTCAAGTCTAATTATAGAGCAGTCAAATATTATTAGCTTATAATAATATTTAGACTATAAACTTTATCTTATTCTCTTGGAGCACTTCAGATTGAGCTATAGATGTGGCACATGCAGCTGTCAGAAGGAAATACGTTTTCTTTGTGGGTCAGTTGAGTTGTTGCATGCATGGCTTCAATTAGAACTAAATCAGTTGAGTTTGGTGGAGTTGATTGTGGAGTTGATGGAGTTGAGTTCAGTTTGACTTGGTTACACTAGTTGTAATTAGTATAACTGCAAATAGACTAATGATGAGTTGTTAAACTAATTATTAACTCATAATGCAAATAAATAATACATCATTTAACTCAGTTGCATGTCAGTGCATGTTCAGTTTAGCAGGGACAGGTGTTAGAGGATCATATTGCTATCAGTTGTGACTATAGTTGTGCGTGAGGATTTGCACAATCAATGAGATTGAGTTATGCCAATGAGAATTGGCTAATACCAAGTGATTATAGCCTCTACTCACATGATTCCCAATGTGAGTGATTCTTTTGAGGTAAATACGAGTTTGGTTCAACCATTCTCATCCATTTTTTAGCAGGTATTGAGCAGTGGAGGCAGGCAAGCAGTAGAATAGATTTGGAGATCAAATCTGAGCTGTATTGTGTGTAACAGGTGGAGATAGTGTTGGATACTTGTGAGAAGTATTGACTATTGTAATGTTGCATGTTCTCAATCATTAATATACAGATAGTGTGGGGTTTTCAACTGTAAGCTTTCCCCGGGTTACATATTGTGTTAATGTGTGCATGCTCTTGATGTTTTATTGTTATTGATGATGCTATATTGATGATCAACGTAGAGGAGCTTATGTATTGTGTATGTATTCCGTAATAGTACATGATCAAGATAATCTCCATTGTATATGTGTTTATTATTCAAAATTTCTACATGGTATTAGAGCTGTTGATCATCAGATCTACTATTCAGGAAGTGTTTACATTCTATTTCTTCAGGCAGAGTCTGTAATCGGGCCAGGTAGCCTCTGGATTCATCCTTCCTTTGGAAGGTGAGATATCTGGTGAATGCCCATACAGTCGATCTATGTACAAGAAATACCTTGTTCTCACAAATCTTAGATCTGAGGCAGTTGAGTTTGGATCTGGTGGAATTCGAATTTGCAACAGTGTTTTCTTGGTGTCAAAACTAAGATGTCTTTCACAGGATTGCGAATGGAGTATGCCCTTGAGGGAAGTACGAACTATATTGCATGGAAGGACAGGATGGAGACAGTATTGGATGATAACAGGCTGAAGGAGTTCATAGAGACGGATGTCCCAAAGCCTACTGATGCTACTCAAGCTGATGCTTGGCAAAAGAAGATTGCAAAATGTCGAAGGATTCTGTCGAAGGGCGTGAAGGATCACATTGTGTCCAGCCTCCATGGAAAGGCTACTCCATATTTGATGTGGAAATCGCTAACAGAATTATTCCAAAGCAAGAGCAATCAGAGGAAGATGGCGCTCAAAGATAAACTCAGAAACATCAAATGCGAGAAGGGTGACAATATGCCCAAGTATCTCACAAAGTTCACTCAGTGTCGAGATGAGCTGGGAAGTGTGGGGGTTACTGTCAGTGATGAGGACTTGGTGAGCTTGGCTCTCCTTGGTCTTCTGAAGAGTTGGCATTCCTATTAGGACTCTGTCAATGGTCAGGAGAAATTGCCAAGATGGGAAAGACTATGGTCAGATCTTGTGTAAGGGGAGATCAGGCAGAGTACCAGGGATGGATCTTCATCAAAGGGAGCTGATGAAGAAAAATGCACTTTGGCTGCTAAAGCAAAGAAAGGGAAGAGAAAGAAAGCTTCTAAGTCTAGTGCGAAAGGCAAGAAGCAGGACATGTCCAAGGTGAAGTGTTTTCACTATCACCAGCACGGACACTATGCCACTAATTGTCCACAGAAGAAGAAGAACAAGCAAGCTGCTGGATCTACAGCAGGAGAGGCTCTAGCCTCACAGTTTGAGCTTTATTTTTCATTGATTGCATGCTTGGTTTCAAGTGTCATGGGATCGGTGTGGTTCTTGGACAGTGGTGCGTCTTTTCACATGACGGGAGATAGAGATTTGTTTTCTGATATGGAGGACAAAGATCTTGGAGTGCACATCGAGATGGGCGATGATGGTAGATACAGTGCAACCGGTATTGATACCATTTCCTTTGAGAGGGAGTCTGGTAAACCCTTCGTATTGAAGGAATTCATGTTCCAGGATTGAAGAAGAATCTTATCTCTGTGGCGATGTTAGAAGACAAGGGGTATGATGTTGTTTTTAGTAAGGGAAAAGCTTTCCTACGCAGCAAGACAACTGGTGAGACCCGAAAGATAGGGGTTCGAGTAAGGAACCTTTATCAGTTGCATGTAGATGGATGCGTAGCAATGGCAGGAAAGGCAGAAGGATTGGTGAGTCGGGATGATGGCGAGTTGTGGCACAGGATATTGGGTCACCTTCACCATGGAGCCTTGAAGATATTGCAGCAGATCACTATAGGGATTCCTAAAGGCACACTTGCGCAGTCAGATCAATGCAAGGGGTGTACTTTGGGGAAGTTTGTGAAAGCCACCTTTCACAAGAAGGATAGTCGTGCCATGATGATCCTTGAGAGAATTCATAAAGAAATGTGTGGACCTTTCTCAGTTGCTTCGACAGCAAAACACAGGTATTATGTGATTTTTTTTGATGATTTCTCTTGTAAGTATTGGATATTCTTCATGTAGAAGAAGAGTGAGACATATTAAAAGTTCTGTGAATTCAAAGCACTGGTCAAGAAGGAGTCAGGGAAGAAGGTGAAGGCTCTTAGGAGCGATAATGGTGGTGAATACATCTCGGACGAGTTCAAGGATTTCTGCAAGGCAGAAGGGATTCGTAGAGAGCTCATAGCTCCCCATAACCCACAGCAGAACGGGTTAGCTGAGCGGAAGAACAGAACGATTGTGGGTGCTGCACGGGCAATGTTGCATGATCAGGGCCTACCCCTTCACTTGTGGGCAGAAGCATGCAATACAGCAGTTTATGTGCAGAACCATTGTCCTCATAGGATACTTGCCATGAGTACACCTGAGGAGACTTATTCTGGTAAGAAGCCTGATCTTTCTCATTTGAGGATTTTTGGTGCTAATGTTTACATGCATGGTGACGAAGGATGCCAGAACGAAGTTGGAGCCGACTGCAGAGGTTGGGATATTTGTGGGTACACTGATACGCCCCACAACTATCGTGTGTATTTGCCAGACAGTGGTAAAACTGTTGTGCGACGGGATATAAAATTTCAGGAGGAGAAAGCCATGAAGTGTTCGCTTGAGAGGGAGCTACACTTACATGCAGATGAGGAGCTATTAGTTCCTAAGGATGAGCTTCAGGACGTGGATCAGCCACAGGACGAGGTTCATGGAGTGGAAGAGACCACTCATGCAGCGCCAACGATCAGAGGGCGAAAGCGCTTGACAGAAGCTGAGCGACTGGCTCAAGATGCAGAGAAAGTTGTAGGACCACCTACAGCCCAACGCAGGTAGAGACAGTCACCTGATCGGTACACTAGATACATGGCTCTTATGAGCAAGTGTGTTGTGACTGAGCCATCCTTCTTCGAGGAAGATGTGGAGGATCCCGCATGGGTAGATGCCATGGTGGAAGAGTATGATTCTATTGTTAGAAACAGTGCATGGGAGATTGTTCCTAGATAGGAAGGGAAATCAGCAGTGGGTTCGAGATGGATCTACAAAGTTAAGAAGGTAGCTGATGGGAGTGTGGAGAAGTACAAGGCAAGATTTGTTGCCCGAGGCTTTTCACAGATTGAGGGGATCGATTATGAGGAGACCTTTGCACATGTCTCAAGGTATTCTTCCATACGGACGATTCTTGCTTGCTCAGCGCAGATGGGATGGCACATTCATCAGATGGATGTGAAGACTGCGTTCCTCAACGGAGTCATTGAGGAGGAGGTGTACATTGAGCAACCCGAAGGCTTTGAAGTCTTAAGCAGCGAGTCGCATGTGTGCAGGCTCAAGAGAGCGTTATATGGGTTGAAGCAAGCACCATGTGCTTGGTACACACGAATAGACAACTATTTCACAGGACTTGGATTCTCCAAGAGTGAGGCGGATCCTAACCTATACCAGATTGTGGTGGAGGGTAAGTTGCTTATCATTGTACTGTATGTTAATGATTTGATTCTAACGAGTGATGAGCTGTTGATACTGTCATGCAAGAAGGATCTTGCTACAGAGTTTGAGATGAAGGACTTGGGCCTGCTTCACTATTTCCTAGGATTGGAAATATGGCAGCACAGTGGTGGACTGTTTGTTTCTCAGGGAAAGTATGCTTGGGAGATACTAGAGAAGTTAACATGCATGGCTGCAAGCCTGTTGATACTCCTCTTCCTGGAGGTTGGAGGAAGGAGGATGCCACTTCGGGAGAAGAAGTGGATGCCACTGTTTATTGACAATTGGTGGGGTCGCTGATGTATTTGGTCAATACACGACCTGATATATGCTATGCAGTTAACCAGCTTTCAAAAGCTATGGTTAAGCCTACCAAGCTCTTCTGGAAGGCGGGCAAGCATGTATTGCGCTACTTAAGAGGCACATTGGGATATGGTTTGTGGTACAGACAAGAGGATGAGGTGAAGCTATGTGGCTTCACGGATGCAGATTGGGCAGGGAGCCCAACGGACAGAAAGAGAACATCAGGAGGGGTCTTCAGTATTGGATGGATAGCAGTTTCTTGGTACAACAGGAAACAGATATCCGTGGCACTCAGTTCAGCGGAGGCCGAGTATATGGCAGCAAGTTTGGCTGCATGCGAGGCTATATGGATGAGGAAGATCCTAGTTGGTTTGTTCGGTTCTCATTTGGATCCTACTGTGATTTACTGTGATAACCAGAGTTGCATTAAACTCTTAGCTAATCCTGTATTTCATGATAGATCTAAACATATTGACATCAGGTACCATCATATCAGAGATTGTGTGCAGCGGAGGATCATGTTACTTTCGTACATTCCAACGGAGGATCAGGATGCTGATATTCTGACGAAGGCTCTCACCAGGAGCAAATTCGAGTACCACCGAGGCAGGATAGGGGTTGCTGATAATCCATATCTTGTCGAGAGGGAGTGTTGAGATTGCAACAAGATGATGGAGCTTAGTGAAAAGAGTCGCCTTCACTAAGTGGGCCCGCAGGCTATTTTTGGCGCAAGTCTATTTTTAGACTATGTCTATTTTTAGACATATGGATCATGTCTATGGATTGCAGGTTGTTGTTTATGGATGATTGATCAAGTTCGAAAAAATAGATGGACTTCTATTTTTTAGACCACAGCGGAGTGACTGCTCAGTCTAAATATAGAACAGTCAAATATTATTAGCTCATAATAATATTTAGACTATAAACTTTGCCTTATTCTCTTGGAGCACTTCAGGATGAGCTACGGATGTGGTACATGCAAATCCTAGAAGGAAATACGTGGTTACCTATGGGATGACTAATATTTGCATGCAGGACTTCAGTTAGAACTCAAGTGAGTTGAGTTTAGTGGACTGGAGGTGCAGTTGATGGAGTTGTGTTCAGTTTAGCTTTGTTAAACTGGTTGTATTTAGTCTAACTGAAAAATAGACTAGAGATGAGTTGGGTGAATTAGTTATTAATTAATTCACAAGTTATTAACTCATAATACAACTAATGAATACATCAGTTAACTCAGTTGCATGTCAGTGCATGTTCAGTTCAGCAGGGACAGGTGTTAGAGAATCAGATTGCTATCAGTTGTGACTATAGTTGTGCATCAGATCTTGCACAATCAAGGGATTGAGTATGCCAATGAGTTTGCCCACATTGTAGCTTGTGCTCACGTGATTTAGCCAAGTAAATACGTGGTTGCCTTGGAATTATAATCAGTTCTTGAGCAGGTATTGAGCAGCGGAGGCAGGCAAGCAGCGAAGGATATTTGAGCCAGTGATTGATTCAGATCTGAGCTGTATTGTGTGTAACCGAGGTGGAGATACTTGTGAGAAGTATTATGCTGTGTAATGTTACATGACTCAATCATTAATATACAGATAGTTGGGGTTTTTAGCGAAATGCTTTCCCCGGGATACATACTGTGTTAATGTGTGAATGCTCTTGATGTTTTATTGTTATTGATGCTGCTATATTGATGATCAACGTAGAGGAGCTTATGTATTGTGTATGTTTTCCGCAATAGTACATGATCAGGATAATCTCTGTTGAATATGTGTTAAATTATTCAAAATTTCTACAAGTTTGACCAGAATCTTTCCACATTTCCAGTCCTAGGCAATAATGAAGATCGCCAAGGTCTTTCATTTCAAATTCCTGTGACATTTGCTGCTTGATTTCTTTGATTAAACTATCTGCATTCCCTGTTATTATCATGTCATCTACATACAAAGAAATCAAAATGATTTGCCTCTGTTTATTTATCTTGGTGTACAGATTTGGATCGTTGAGGCTCTTATGGAAACTATGTTGAACAAAAAATGAATCAATTTTGTCATACCATGACCTGGGTGCTTGTTTCAGTCCATAGAGTGCCTTATGCAGTTTACACACTAAATGCTCTTGCCCCTTTTTCACAAATCCAGGAGGTTGTACTAAATATATTTCTTCTTTTAATTCCCCATTCAAAAATGCAGATTTAATATCTAACTGGTGTAGCTTCCATTT
>APFE030472182.1:0-12545 GCA_000404065.3 Pinus taeda | reverse complement strand
TAATTAAGTATTTGTCTTACGGTTAGTTGTCACTATCTGGGGATGCAAATAGTTCTTTCACAATGTTCCTCCACATTGTACTGACAATCTGGCCATGTAAATAGTTGTAATGCAGATATCTTAAAGCACTAACATGCTTGGTCAGTCTATTTCTGTTTCATGTGGGGCCCGCCGTGCTGATGCATGAAAATCCAAATGATAAAAAGTTAAATTATGTTTCAATGTGGAATTTAGTTTTTTTGGTTTTATGTATGAATCAATTGGATTATTAAGCAGTAAAAAATATTTATGGTGGATTGAGAGTGATCAAATTTGGTGGGGGGTGTTTCACTAAAAAATTACATTAATAAAAATGTATATTTTAATAAAATGCAAACTTATTGTATTAAATATATGACGCAATTATATAAGATACATATTATATATTTTTCAAAGATTAATATATTATTTTTTATATTAAATACTAACATTATTGAAATATTTAATATTTTTAAAAATTTATAATTGTTATTTAGGTAGACAACTTGATATGAAATATTTATTTTAAATAGATATTGAATATTTTAATAATATTAATTTTGTATAAACACTTCTTTAATCAGTTTTATAATGAAGACTAATAATTTTCATTAAAATCTCTATATAAAATATAATTTATTTAGAAATTTGATATTAAAATTTTTAGTTTAAATGTATATTAAAGTATTTTATATAAGTTCTTTTTAAACTCGTAGTAAACATAGAATAAATCAATTTTTATTAATATATAAAAATTAATATGAATATATTTATTTAAATTTGATATTGAAATAATTAGTTAAAATGGATTATGAAATATTTATTTTATAAATAATTATTAAAAATATCACATATCATTTTTTTTTAGGTTAAATATTAAATATTAAAGAAGTATGATCCTGAGGAGGGTGTTCAATAGCAGGAGTTCTCCACCTTGATATGATGCCATCTCACACAAAATAAAGTTGTGACTCCCATTACACTCTACTCATTGCATGTACCATAATCACTTTATTGATAATGGTGCTCATTGCATGTACCATAGTCACTTCATTGATAATGGATAATGGTGCTCATTGCATGTACCATAGTCACTTCATTGATAATGGTACGAAACCAACATTTGAATATAGGACTCAACAAGAGAATTCTATTGTATTAAAAATTGACATTATTGATTGCAAGCTAACCATTATAGCCAAGAGATCAACCAACATCTTTTTCTTGGATGAGGGTAGTGATCAAAGAATTCCATGCCTAGAGATTCTTCCCAATAGTTGTTATTACTCACTACTTTTTTTCTTACATCACTATAATCTTTTTTGTCTTCTCATGTGGATGTAACTAACACAATTAACCTGTTTTTATTGTTGGAGACATGCCTAGATATTCTTCCCAATAGTTGTAATTACTCACTATTTTTTTGCTTGCACCACTAGTAATCTTTTTTGTCTTCTCATGTCGATGTAACTCACACAACAAACTGGTTTTTGTCTTCTCATGTGGATGTAAGTGACACAACGAACCTTTTTTTATTGTTAGAAATGTAGCTAGTTTTAGTGTAATTCAAATGTACCATTAATGTATTTATATTATATTGGTCATCGTTATTTTATTTTAGTGAAAGAATGTTTTTCATGCTTACAGGGTTAATTGAGTCAAAATAAAATTTATTGGGAGTCAAAAGAAATGTAATTGAGTCGAGTCTCATTTGGACTTTTGAAAGAAAAAGAAAAATAATTTTGGCTTTGAGTCAAATTGTCAAGACCATAATTTCAAATATTTTACTAGCATCCACTTTGTTGATTTTTACTTGGTCTTGATTTTGGACATTAGATATCTCACTTTGACCTAAATTTATAAGAAAAGATTTTTTTTTTAAGTTTTTCCTTCTGTAGATTTTGCCTTGACTTAAATATTCACAAATAATTATCAAGTAGATTTTGCCTTGACTAAGCTCTCTGTGCCCCCTGTTGAATAAAACAACAAGTGGGAGATTGTTGGGTTGTGTTATGTTCTTTTCCAGACTAACCCTACGTAGTGAACCGGGGGTTAGAGGGGGGCAGAGCCGCCCCCTTTGTTGTGCTGATTGCGCAGCGGGGGGTCACAGGGGGGCGGAGCCCCCTGTCTGGCGGGTTTGAGGGGGCGGGTAGCCCCCTCTACGGGTCCAAGGCAGTGCTGATTGCGCATGCGGGGGTCACAGGGGGGCGGTAGCCCCCCCTGTCTGGCGGGTTTAGGGGGGCGGGGTAAGCCCCCTCTACGGGGTCCCAAGGCAGTGCCCCGAGAAAAAAAAATTGGACCCTATAATTAGGTTGGGCGAACCTACCTATGGTTTTCGGTCATGTTTTGGATGCGATGGTTTTCGGTCCATGGTATTGGATGCTTCGGATGATAAATAGTATTGTAACATTGAAAGGAACATATGAAATCAAGCTAGTAGTCCGGTTTTGGGATCCAGGGGAAATCTTTGTGCATATGTGTTTTATGTGTTATGCTATCGCATTGTTATTTTTCTTTGTTTTAGAATTCGTATGCAAGTAATTTTTGTACAGGGTTTAAAACCTCAGCCCCTCTAGCAAGACAAATAGTGATTTCTCTAATAAAAGAAGTAAAGAGCCAACATACTTTCATTTTTGAAGACAACATTATTGAAGAAGTAAATGAGTACAAGTACATCGGGATTGATTTCAACAACAAATTCAATTGGGAGGACTGCAGAAAGAAGATAATTTTAGGAGGGTGGAAAGCATTATATGCTCTTCAAAATAGATGTAGAGAGGCAGAGTTATGGGATTGGAAAAAAATAAAGTGCTTTTTGGACTCCTAGTTTGTCCAGTGATGCTATATGGGTGTGAATTGTGGGCTAGCAGCACCCCCATCTCAAAATGGAAACAAATTGAGAAAATAAAAAAACGCTTGATCATGGGCAAGTTCAAAATAAAAAGTTCAGTACCTTATGAGATAATATTGATTGAAATAGGAGCAACTCCCATCGAAGAAATTGTTATGGTGCGGCTCATAAGATATCTAAAAAGAATTGAACAAATGAGAGTAGGTAGATGGCCTAATGTTATCTTCAATGAAGGCATGAGTTAAAGAAAGAAAACATGGATGGAACAAAATTATACATGGATGCAAAAATGGAATATCTACGTCAATGCCTGTCCCACAAATAACAAGAAGCTAAAGGATTTTGTTATGGATAAGTTTCGTAAAAAGGTATGGGGAAAAGAGTTGGGTAGAAAGAAGAAGTACTACATTGAGAAATTCAACCCTACGTGTCATCTACAACAAAAAGAGTTCATTGAAGCTAGCATTTCGTGGAGGGCAAAGATTTTTATTGCTCAATTAAGGACCAACTCGCATCAACTTCAGTGTGAAACAGGATGGTGGAAAAGGCCCAAAGAAGCTTGGGAAGAATGAGTGTGTGCATTTTGCATGTCTAGGGCAGTGGAATCGAAAAAACATTTCATTTTGGAAAGTGATGCATTCAAAGACATCAGAGAAAGTTATGAGAACACATTAGCATCAGTTTCTTGGCATTGTCTTTTTAGCGAGGGGACTGTTGGAAGGTTGGTCCAACTCATCATCAATTTGAATCAGAAAAGGATTGAATTGCAAAAAGCGAAAAATAGGGAACTAATAGTCTGGTAGACTATTTTTAGTCTCATGGACCTTAAAATATCATTTCATTTCATTATAAGGTCATAACAATGGGTACCCAACCAAACTCCTCTCATCATTATCCTGCGACCATTTTGATACGATGAACACATCATCTTCGCTTATTTTCGTGTTACTTATTGGGCAGAAAATATAACATATATTTTGGTTCAATAAGTAATCGATTTGAATAAGAATAAATATTTTATACAATTTTTTAAATCAAAACACATTTTTTAAATTAAGACATATGACATTGAATTTAAAATATTTAAAATTAAATAATTAATGATTTAGTTTGTTATTTTTTTAAGTCAAGTTTCTATTTATTCTACAGTGAAAAAATATGTAGATATCAAAATGTAAATGGTCTCACCCCGATCTGGTTTATTGATCATTGATATGATCATATTACATAGAAGCAAAAAGAGAGACAGAACTCTAGTCCAAAGTCTAACAAGCCAAAAGCACCAAAATACACACAAAACCAATAGGAAACTAGTGACCATACTCAATCATTAGAGGTAATTGACGCTGGATTGTCCAACCCCATCCTTGGAGGGGGCGAAGGGCGATATAGGCAGTTGACATGTTGCTCGAAGTGAGCCAGCCATGTTCCTAGCTTCTCGACCTTTTTTGCTAGCATGATTTTTCCCCACCAAACCATGACAATTCTTTCTCTGACATGGCATTGAAAGTAGTGCAGTTGATTGAGTGTGGCTATGACAGCTTCATGCTCTTCCCATCTGGGCCTATCATACGCTTCCATCCTATCTAGCATAGATTAGAACATTTCACGAAGGGCCGTAGGGCTAATTGACCAGCCAACAGTTGAATGAATCGAGGTACCCGCACTTTTTGACCTAGTGTGTAGGCCACACACGCCCACTCCATGGCCCCAAGCTCCACGACCACCTCGTCGAGAGCCTGCCCCTCCTTTGCCACTGCATCCTTTAGCTAACGCCCCAACCATGCCGCCACCATCTCTCCCACCCCACTTCAGCCCTACAGCAGAGTGACCCTCCCCCCCGCGACACCTTCACCACGCTACTCGAGTTGCCACAATAGTCGAGACTCCTGGCTTCAGAGAGTGGGTGCGATAACTCCTCAGAACAGAATGCATGGTGCAACCATAGAAGAACACCGCCAAGATCCAATCCACTACTCGTTGCTCACCCTTCCACCACCTCAATCGCCAGCAAGGGTCAAGCTCTAGATGCATAATACCCAACAAGAACCACCTCTACAAAATGAACCCCCACCACCCGCAAACTGGAAGAGAGAAAATGGAAACTACAATTTGTTTCCACTCCAGCCAATCACCCACCTCTACAACTGCATTGACACAGAAAATACCTGAGGGTAGAGTTACAATTCTCCTAACAATACCTCAATTCCCAGAACGTTGAGAGACTGACTTGGAGCAAGCTTCACCCAGGGTCGACATGACCAAACCCTTCATAAAATCCTCGAAACAAAGGAAATGCACCCTATTAAATAGGCAATAACCGAAGTAATCAACTGCATACAAAGCAGGCCAAGCCAGAGCCCCTCTGCCTCCTTTGTAATTAAGTATTTGTCTTACGGTTAGTTGTCACTATCTGGGGATGCAAATAGTTCTTTCACAATGTTCCTCCACATTGTACTGACAATCTGGCCATGTAAATAGTTGTAATGCAGATATCTTAAAGCACTAACATGCTTGGTCAGTCTATTTCTGTTTCATGTGGGGCCCGCCGTGCTGATGCATGAAAATCCAAATGATAAAAAGTTAAATTATGTTTCAATGTGGAATTTAGTTTTTTTGGTTTTATGTATGAATCAATTGGATTATTAAGCAGTAAAAAATATTTATGGTGGATTGAGAGTGATCAAATTTGGTGGGGGGTGTTTCACTAAAAAATTACATTAATAAAAATGTATATATTAATAATTTTTTTTTTTTTTTTTTTTTTAACATTTAAATGTAAAAACAAATTATATATGGAATTACATATTATATATTCTTCAAAGATTATTACCATTATTTTTTATATTAAATACTACATTACTGGAAATATTTTAATATTTATAAAAAATTATAAATGTTATTTTGGATAGACAATATAGATATTGAAAATATTTTAATTTAAATAGATATTGAAGATATTTTAATAATTATTAAATGTTTTTTTAATATTATGTATTTTAATTTTGTATAACACTTTTTTTAAATCAGTTTGTAAATTGGAGGGAATAAATAATTTCATTTAAACTCTTTATATAAAATATATTTATTTAAATTTGATATTGAAATATTTAGTAAAATGTATATTAAAGTATTTTAATAAGCTCTCTTAAACTCAGTTGTAAACATAGAATAAAATCAATTTTTTATTTAAAAAAATAAAAAAAAAATGATGTGAATAAATATTTAAATTTGATATTGAAATAATTTAGTTAAAATGGATAATTGAAATATTTTATTTATAAAATAATTATTAAAAATATCACATATCATTTTTTTTTAGGTTAAATATTAAATATTAAAGAAGTATGATCCTGAGGAGGGTGTTCAATAGCAGGAGTTCTCCACCTTGATATGATGCCATCTCACACAAAATAAAGTTGTGACTCCCATTACACTCTACTCATTGCATGTACCATAATCACTTTATTGATAATGGTGCTCATTGCATGTACCATAGTCACTTCATTGATAATGGATAATGGTGCTCATTGCATGTACCATAGTCACTTCATTGATAATGGTACGAAACCAACATTTGAATATAGGACTCAACAAGAGAATTCTATTGTATTAAAAATTGACATTATTGATTGCAAGCTAACCATTATAGCCAAGAGATCAACCAACATCTTTTTCTTGGATGAGGGTAGTGATCAAAGAATTCCATGCCTAGAGATTCTTCCCAATAGTTGTTATTACTCACTACTTTTTTTCTTACATCACTATAATCTTTTTTGTCTTCTCATGTGGATGTAACTAACACAATTAACCTGTTTTTATTGTTGGAGACATGCCTAGATATTCTTCCCAATAGTTGTAATTACTCACTATTTTTTTGCTTGCACCACTAGTAATCTTTTTTGTCTTCTCATGTCGATGTAACTCACACAACAAACTGGTTTTTGTCTTCTCATGTGGATGTAAGTGACACAACGAACCTTTTTTTATTGTTAGAAATGTAGCTAGTTTTAGTGTAATTCAAATGTACCATTAATGTATTTATATTATATTGGTCATCGTTATTTTATTTTAGTGAAAGAATGTTTTTCATGCTTACAGGGTTAATTGAGTCAAAATAAAATTTATTGGGAGTCAAAAGAAATGTAATTGAGTCGAGTCTCATTTGGACTTTTGAAAGAAAAAGAAAAATAATTTTGGCTTTGAGTCAAATTGTCAAGACCATAATTTCAAATATTTTACTAGCATCCACTTTGTTGATTTTTACTTGGTCTTGATTTTGGACATTAGATATCTCACTTTGACCTAAATTTATAAGAAAAGATTTTTTTTTTAAGTTTTTCCTTCTGTAGATTTTGCCTTGACTTAAATATTCACAAATAATTATCAAGTAAAAAAAATCAATCATTATCTACTAGCATCTTAGTTTCTTAACATTTATAAATTTTATATTACTAATATACAAAATATCTTAAGTTCAAATATGTATAAAATAATTGTGTATTTCTCTTCTAAATTATACATAATTTATTTTATGAAATAAAATATAAAAATGTTTATACTTCTTACTCACAATTTTGTTTGTTTTTTAACTTTATGTTGATACAAATGTCATTATAAATTCGGTTTGAAAACCTTTTTCCACCAAACACCCAGGAAGTTTTCAGAGATGTAGTTTCGTCCCGAGTTAATGAAATTTTGACACCAACAAAATTTGCTGCCACCGCAAACATGTCAAGACTCTAATATTCTGATCTTAAAGTGGTTAAGGATTGAAGACTTTTTCCAACAAAAGCCCAGAAAGTCTCCAGAGATGTAGTTTCGTCCCGAGTTTTTAATGATTGACAACCTTCCCAGAAAAATGGTGGCGTATACCTGCCAGAAAGAGAATAATATTGTTACCAACTACGCAGTTATCACCTGTTGTTGTTCAGTCAAGGACTCACTCACCTGCCATAAAGAGAATAGTAATGTTACCAACTACGCAGTTATCACCTGTTGTCGTTCATTCTCTGAGATTTGATCTTTTGAAGATGGTATCCAGAAGTTCCACATGTTATCGTGTAACAAGTTCAGTTTAGCGCTCTTTCTTGCCATCTCATTATTACTATCTTATTTAATATCATAATCGTTTAGGTAAGTGCTCTCTACTGCTGTTACTATTGACGGCAACCATCTTTGTTATATTTTTTTTTTTTCTTTTATTTAATTATTCTTAACTTTGGTAGGATCTCATTTTCATTATGTCTAACATATCACTTTTATTGGAGTAGAGAATTGAACTAGTGGATTCACATCAAAAAGTGCTTTAAATAACCAACGATCACGGTTTATCCAAGACTCCATGGACAAATTTATTTATTTTGAATTTTATATAATGCTTTTATTTTTATTTTTTTTAGGTCTATTTATTTGTGAAGACTTTTTGAACTGTTTCCATGTGATGTCTGTTTTAGTATAAAGATTATCTTTATCTTCATTTGTCTTGAACTTAAGTATTTTTCATTGTTTTTTAAATGAAATTAAAGAAGAATCTTCATTGTACTTGTCAAAATTGCTAGACAGAAAATTAAATTTATTGAGAGATACAGTGAAATAACCAACAAAAAATCATAAAACAAGCACATTGTTTTATTTTTGAAAACCTCACTTGGGGAAAAATTACCCGATATAATGTTTTTTTTTGTAAAACTAGGCCAAACTAAAAGTGAGCCAAAATTAGCCAACATAATGATTTTTCGTAAAACTAAGCCAAGCTAACAAAGTGAGCCTTCACTGTATGGTCCATTATAATGAAATTTTCCCAAGCCTCCTCTAACCAAATTTTGCCAAGTATACCAAACCTCTTGAAACCTCCCCTCAAAATTTACATCTAGAGTATAATTCAACATGTTCCCTACTCTCTTAAGGCCCTGCTCCTCTCAAAATTTACATCTAGAGTATAGAGTATAATTTAGCATGCCCCTGTCACTTAGATATAACTCCACCCTTAGGTCTAACTCCACACTTTACCATTAATTTCCCATGGGTACACATGCCTTACCAGGGCTTACAACAATATCATGTAATAAGTTTTTTAGCTCCACTATAAAATAATACTTTTTTTTCATTGTTATTATAGTCATCCTCTTCCCTTGTGCTCTCCACTCTAGATCTAGCTCATGTAATAAATTTTTTAGCTTCACTATAAAATAATACTATTTTTTCATTGTTATTATAGTCATTCTCTTCCCTTGTGCTCTCCTCTCTAGATCTAGCTTTGTGTGCCTTTCTCACACTCACCGAACAAAATAAACCATTAGAAAAAAATAGTGTGCCTCTTAAGCCAACACTTAGCTCTCAAATATCCAATAGCTTCAAGTAGCCAAGCCATAAATAAACCTTCCTCGCTTCCTCTCCGACAACATGTTAAAATTACTAGAGAGAAAATTAAATTTACTTCGAGAAACATTAAAACAACTAACAACAAATAAGAAAACATACACACACTAGGAAAAAACTATATAACAAAATTCTATGAGTGTCCTTGGCCAAAACCTTGCTAAGATGGTGAAGTGAGTTTCAATGTTCACCTTCCCGTAATGTTTTCCAATTCTTTTAAAAAATCAATTACATGCATTCCATGGGAAGCCAAAACCTTGTGCCCAAAAACCACCACTCTACACCGAGTAACTTTAACTCTTATCCAACCAAATTTTATCCAATAATCTCCTCTTAAAATTTGACTTAAATTTCCCTTTACGAAATTTGATTAAAATAACTAAATAAACCAACTCATTCCCATAAAAGCCCTATCCCCTCCATATTTAAACCTAAAGTATAATTAAAAATGTCTCTGCCACTTAAATCTAACTCAAGACTTTGTTTGTAATTTTAAAACATACATTACTAAATCTAACAACACTATGCCCATTTACATATAATAAAAATATATAATAACATTTATATCTTTCTAAAATGGTCATTAACATCATACCTTAAATATCATGGTGTACATTTATTGGCATGACAAGTAATGGTGCAACATACAAATAAAACCACAATGTGTCATGTTTTTAACTTTGTTAAATGATACCGTGTAATATTGTTTCTTTTAATAGGCGCTTTGCATAACTTGTTGCATTTTGAATGTTTTAAAAATAATAATTTTTAATTTTATATATAATTTAAAAATTTTTATATATTATATATATATATAATTATATATATATATATTAATGTATTGGTTTAGAATTATTTTACTTATGGTTTTTATTATTTAGTTATTAATTAACTAAATAAATTGTATTAATTTAGTTATTTATTAATCATTGTATTATTTTATATTATATATATATATATATTATATATATATATATATAATAAAAGTTAGATATTTGTTTTATATTATGAAATTTATGTGGGTAAAGTTATACATCTAGTACAAAATACACCATACATAGGTGTTAGGTGGAGTTTTAAAGATTACATATAAAAAATGTATAAAAAAGACACTTTTGAGTAGACACAAGGTTTATTATAGCTGTTACATTTGCTAGCTTGTAACTATACTAGAAAACTTCAGTAATGAAGACAAACTTACATAACATGAGCTAAAAATTAACTATTTCCCACACTGGGAGGGGCCGCACTAACCATATTAACAAAATAAATACTACAATTCAAATAGTGTGGGCATATGCATTTGATGCCAGGCTCACCATGGAGGGTTGAGCGTCTTCCCTCTTCCACCACATGCTTGAGTTCCCTAATGTCCTCTTCTAGCTTTATCATTCTCATTTGCAGGTTAATAATGGATTCGAGAGTTATGGTGGATGAACCGACATTGAGACACTCATTTTTCATAATCTCCTTTATGTTTAATTGCATAAATTTCACTTCATACCTAAGGGTGAATTATCCCATGACATGGTTGAGCCAAAGAAGTTGGAGACACAAATATTTGTGCATTGGAAGGGGGAATTCCTTGACTAAATCACGCAAAGACCACAATGTCTAACACAAATTGAACAAGAAACAAAAAGCGCCAAAGGTCCCCAAACTAGTCCTAAGGAGAGATGAACCCCAAAATCCCCCATCAAGCAAAAATGGGTAGCTCATGGAGGGAACTCAGAGGAAACACATACAAGGGAGGAGGGTAGAAACCTCAACCGAAAGTGTCCCTACTAAACCCAAGAATGAAAATACTTGGATCCTTGTGCTTCACTATGGCCTCCATTGATGAACTAACCACCTTATTCGTTGAACTCATTATGAGGAAACCAATGAGAGAAACATCGTACCCAAGTGACACTATTAGTTCTAGACATATAGCTGAGAGAAAACTTTATTGAAGAGAGGCAAGGAACCTTGGAAAAATATGGGGCTTTATGGAACCATCCCACTATCCTAAAGTTGAATGCTTGCAATGGAAGCTTCGACCCACTGCATTCATTCTAGCATTGGTTCCCCTCAATTGCAATAAACCTACTTTAACATGTTGTCGCTTCCCAATACTCCTTGCATTTAATTCTAAGGTGATGATGATGTTGATGTCGTACATATTGATGATGATTCTAATGTAGGTCAAGGGTATTGACCTAAATAAATATGATATTGATGAGTTTTTTCTTCAAGAAAGTTCATGTATAAAAAAACATGTAGATATTCATTACGAATACCTCCCTAGCCTCCCTAGCTAAGAGTGAATGTTGAAGAATGTAGTTATGGTCTGTCTTCATAATCCTTGATATATTTATAATACTTTGTAAAAACACGAAATAAAATAAAATTTTAAATTGGAAGAAAGAAATTTTAAAGAAAGGAAATCAACAACACCACCTAAAATTAAAAATCCTTGAAAATAGTTCATACTCACTTAAATAACATATTTACCATCAATTGTTATCCACCATAATTTAAGCAAATATTTTCATAAAATACATAATACGAACAATATGTTAACAAATATACTTACTGGGAGTTATTGCCCACCATTATTTACGTGATCTTCAACAATTTAACAAATATGAGTAAAAATGTGAAGTGTGGAGTTACTAGAATTTAATTTACAAAGATATGTGATTTAATTTAATAGACATGTGGGTATCTTGGGTATAAAATACACTTGAACTTCTTCATTTTACATACAAACTTATCATTCACATATCTCTCTCTCACACATTTTGATATATATTATAGTTATTTTCATGGTTATTGGTTGAATTTCTGAAATGTGATTGCTTATGAAGATGAAATAACTATAATATGTATTCACAAGTAATTACAATAATTCAAAAAAGTAGTATGAAATACGACCCATCGGATGTAAATTTTTTTTTTTACATTAATCCTAATAAAGGTGATACACATTTACATAGGTTACATATATTTACTGTGACTGTAATGTAATTACATGTATTCAATTTAATCCCATCATAGATTCAGTAGAGTACATATGTATACATATTGTGGTACGTAATTTGGTCCTCGAGTTCTACGGAACTGCGATGCTATTTAATGAATTGATGGTATGGGTATATTAGATCAAAGTCCAGCACTTATGTACACAGCCTGGGGTTATGTGTTGCCAAAGGACCTCCTCCGGATTCGATTTTCCGGCATTAGTTTTGTTGTTACGCGATAACTTGGCTTTCCACAAGCCTTCCACCTAGCCTGCAGAGCATGTGACTTGCCG